>JACFYI010002414.1:262626-292322 GCA_014898755.1 Handroanthus guayacan
TTTCAGACATCGTGTATTATTCAATATCATACATATGAAATCTCAACTTACACCCTTACATGGGAAAATTACATGTATTGCAGTGGAGATAGGAGAAACACAGGAGCAAACATAGTAATAGGCAGAAAAACCGATTAAATAACTTCTTATGATATTTAGCTACAACCCCTAAAAGGCAGCACACCAAGATGACAAGTATTGTTCAAAAGGAAAATAGAACAAAACAGCTTGGTCAAACCTAGGTTTTTGTTCTAGCACATTAACCGCCGCTAATAACGCCCAATCAAAACAAAGTCATCGTCGTTCAAGACCTGAACATCTTTCTCTTCTATAAAATTCTCCCAACCAAGTTCCTTGACTATTTTCACAAACTCCAACCCCTTTGCTGAAGGAAGGGGTACATATGGTAAGCGAAAATCTGGCCTGACAACCCCAAGCTGAGCGAGGACTGTGTTTAAGCCAATAGGGTTTGGCTCACAAAAGAGCCACTCGACTAGAGGCTGAAGTTTTGAACTTAGAGATGGATTCTTCCCTCCAAACATCAGCTCCTTCATTAAACCAGGAACCAAGTTGCTCGTAACTGAAATTACTCCAGTAGCTCCATAAAACCACCTTGGATCATGGCATTGATCATCGTTTCCACTCCACACAACCACTCCACTACTTGTGTACTGCTCTACCCTACCATGCCCAACACATTCCTTGACACCTGCGAAATTGGGACTCTTAGCCACAGTTTTAATCACATCAGGTGGAATATCTTGGCCCGTCTGTGATGGTACATTGTAGATAATTGTGGGACCCATGGGCAGCACACTGTCAAAGTGAGAAATCAAACCCTCTAAGGAGGTCTTGCCATAGTAAGGATTAATGTGAAGTGCTGCATGCATTCCAACAGCAAAGCCTTGTTCTGTGGCGTGAATTGCTTCCCGAGTTGAGTTGCTTCCGGTGTTGCCAACAACTTTAATGGATTCACCAAAACAGTTCACTGTGTGACCAATGAGCATAATGTGTTTGCCCTAGCTCATCCACTGGCCTTCCCCAGTGGTGCCACCAACAATCACACCTTCGACACCATCTTCAATCTGCATGCTCATCAAGGCATCATATGCCTATTTTGATGGCTGATAAGGCATCATGTTTCGATTTGGATAGGGTTGCGAACAATAAACTCACCCATTCACAATCAAAAAGTACTGAATTTCTTCAACGACAAAGAAATGGTAAAACGCAACATGTGTGGGTCTTTCATATCATTTCTATACGAGACCCAGACCCATTTCCTTTACTCCTTTGAGGAAGGAAAAAAGTCTTTGTATTTATAAAAAATAGGAGGTACAACTTCTGGCATTGCTTTCACTCCGAGACAAGAAGTATTTTGCCACCCAAGCCTGTTTGATTTAGGGTATACCAAAAACAACACATCCGTTCCATTCAAGAATTACACTTGTGTTACTTCAAGGATGTAAGATAAGAGTTATGAATTTATCAACATCATCGGACAACACTTCAATTGGCCCAAAATGCCCTATCTCATGTTTTATTCTTTCAACATTATTGAACAATCTTTATCGAGAGAGAGAGAGAGAATTCTTCATATAGCTTAAATAAAATTTTCAGTTTCCTCGAAAATAAATAAATAATATTTTCACTTTCAAGATGTGGACCATTTCCAAAATTGGATATTCAGAATCATGTAAAGCTCCAGACATTCTCATCACACATATTACATGCATATATCAAATTGTGTGCGTGTGCGTATATATTATAAGTGGGATATTTTCTCAAGCGGACAAGACACCCAATAATAAATTCATGTGATGTGCTAGTATTTTCAAATAGAAATCTGTCGAATATTTGGATAAAATATTCTTAATTAATGCATTCAAGTCACGTAGAATCCTATATTTCATATGTTTCTTATGTTATCGTGCCCATGTATGGTATTTGGATTCTCATGTTTGCCTTTATGCGTTATATGTGATACCCACGCCATTAGTAGTTGTACACTTAGTTCACTCATAATTTTTTGTAAGAAGCTTGTGATTTGAAATCATTTGCAATAGTGATTCGTAAACTAATTCTTCGGATTATTTGGAAAATATGCGAAATCAAACAGAACCATATCTGTAAGAAAGAATTCTCACTAAAAGCATGTATTCATCCCATTATGAAAGGTACTCATAGTGTGGACCTAACAGAATATGGCATCAAATCCCGCCACATGATCACATCTAACATCTAACTATATCAAAAGAACAAGGTTAGTCGATTTAAATTACATTCTTACTTAGTCGACTCAAAAAGACGCAAATCTAGTAGAGTCCTCGGGTATTTTACAAGAAAGTAGGGTATTCAAGTCAAATGACTAATTTACCCCCACACCAAACATACAAAAACAACTCTACACAATTAACAACATAACATAAAACATTGAAATTGCATTTAAATCGCATCCTTATTGCAAAAGTGGAACTGAAAACTGAAAATCAACACTCGTAATGCTAAAAAAAGGGCATCAAGGCTTATAAGCCAAGATTGACTTATACCTCACAAAGCCACCAACTAAAGACTTATTCTCAGGATCAAGTGGGAAGAAAAAGGGATAAAGTTCATATCTCACATAGCAGCTGCTGTATAGAACCCGACAACCTTTTCTGTTATTACAAAATGTTGGAAAGTTGCCAATCCCAATAGCCAAACACTGAGCACAATTTATATCTGATAGGTCTCTTGTGCACTGTACTAAAGCATATAATGTAACAAAAGATGAAATTTTACTCTTTCCTTTTCCCAGTCCTTTCTGGGCGGGCTTAACAGCCTCTGAACTTATTTGATCCATGAGGGCTCCTAGTTTTTGGTTAAAACCATCAGGATCCGTCACGTTTTCTATGTTGTAGTAATATATACCTGAAACATCAACTTCTCCGAAGAATTTAACAGTCACGTACCTCAGGAAGCAGTAATCGTACCAGATCCTGGCATCAGTTTGGTCCGGACAAAGCTGACGAATGTGTTTTGCTGCATCTTGGATGCAACTGGAGCAGTCGTCTTTGCTCACGTCTCCTCTGCATTGTGCCAGGCCGTAGATTCGGGCATCCCCTTCACCGTAGGAGGTTGCAATGAACCCATTTTCGACAGTGCCTGAAACTAACTTAGGTAGTATGAGATCAATGTTTCTCGATGTTTGGCTGCTACCGTTTGTCTTGGTATCATCATTGCAGAAATTGCCCAAAGGATCTGCTGATTCTGCTATGCACCTGGAGAGGAAGAACAGCAAGAGAAAATTGTACATATGATGCATGGTTGCACTAAAAGAATTTAGGTCATGGCTTGTTTTTCAACACCAATACGGCAGACTTTGTTGACTTAGTGGCAACAAAGAAAAGCTACTTCTAAGTGGGAAAAAATGGCAAGTCAATTTGGAGCACATGTATACCCACAAACTCCCCATTATTTGGATCATTGGTCATCTTTCTATCGACCAATTAGTCAAGTGGAGTAATTTTGGTCCATTCATAACTCTAAAATTCAATAACAGACAGATAATATAACAGTGA
Source organism: Handroanthus guayacan (assembly GCA_014898755.1). Lineage (NCBI taxonomy): Eukaryota > Viridiplantae > Streptophyta > Magnoliopsida > Lamiales > Bignoniaceae > Handroanthus > Handroanthus guayacan. The sequence goes on from JACFYI010002414.1 coordinate 266,187, forward strand.
CATGACAAAAGAACATAAGCTACATGTATGACTTGAGCTTCATGTATTCACACTAATGCAGATGCAATCATGTAAACATTAAGTAGGCAACCACCGTTCAATAATGTACATATTTCAGACATCGTGTATTATTCAATATCATACATATGAAATCTCAACTTACACCTTTACATGGGAAAATTACATGTATTGCAGTGGAGATGGGAGAAACACAGGAGCAAAGAAAGTGATAGACAGAAACCCTATTACATAACTTATTAGGATATTTAGCTTTAACCCCTAGAAAGCAGCACACCAAGATGACAATTATTGTTCAAAAGGAAAATAGAACAAAACAGCTTGGTCAAAACTAGGTGTTTATTCTACCACATTAACCGCAGCTAATACCGTCCAATCAAAACAAAGTCATTGTCGTCCAAAACCTGAACATCTTTCTCTCCTATAAAATTCTCCCGGCCAAGTTCCTTGACTATTTTCACAAACTCCACCCTCTTTGCTAAAGGAAGGGGTACATATGGTAAGCGAAAAACTGGCCTGACAACCCCAAGCTGAGCGAGGGCTGTGTTTAAGCCAATAGGGTTTGGCTCACAAAAGAGCCACTCAATTAGAGGCTGAAGTTTCGAATTTAGAGATGGATTCTTCCCTCCAAACATCAGCTCCTTCATTAAACCAGGAACCAAGTTGCTCGTAACTGAAATTACTCCAGTAGCTCCATAAAACCACCTTGGATCATGGCATTGATCATCGTTTCCACTCCACACAACCACTCCACTACTTGTGTACTGCTCTACCCTACCATGCCCAACACATTCCTTGACACCTGCGAAATTGGGACTCTTTGCTACAGTTTTAATCACATCAGGTGGAATATCTTGCCCCGTCCGTGATGGTACATTGTAGATAATTGTGGGACCCATGGGCAGCACGCTGTCAAAGTGAGAAATCAAACCCTCTAAGGAGGTCTTGCCATAGTAAGGATTAATGTGAAGTGCTGCATGCATTCCAACAGCAAAGCCTTGTTCTGTGGCATGAATTGCTTCCCAAGTTGAGTTGCTTCCAGTGTTGCCAACAACTTTAATGGATCCACCAAAACAGTTCACTGTGTGACCAATGAGCATAATGTGTTCGTCCCAGCTCATCAACTGGCCTTCCCCAGTGGTGCCACCAACAATCACACCTTCAACACCATCCTCAATCTGCATGTTCACCAAGGCATCATATGCCTCCAGATCAAATCTGCCATCTGGTAGATAAGGGGTCTTTATGGCTGTTATCAATCTAAGCGACTTTATGTCATCAACATTAGTCCTGCAAACATAAGGTTCAAATCTAAACTCCTTCAACCAAAATGAATGGGGGGAAAAATAACTATTTTTACAGTTATTATCTCGAGATACTGTGAACAACATATAGCAAAATTTTTGCAAGTGCATGTATACACGCAACATACTGCAAATGATGCCGTCTGAAGAAACTAACCTCATATCAAAAGTGGAGCAATTAATTCTATCTAATCCACATTGTGCTCCACTCCAAAAAATCAACTTTTTAAAGTTAATTTTTCACTTATACTTAGTAGTCCTACTATGGAAAGCTTGTCAAGTTTATTTAATTTAGAAAAAGGCCCGATACTCTCTGCCCATACTCAACAGAAAATATGACCGGGTTCTCAAATTTCCCATGTTCTTTGATCTTTTGCAGATCTCTAAAAAGATGAAGGACAAAAGTTACAGAGAGCAGCATATTGTCACTTCTACTGTATTGAAACCAACAAACAGCCTTCACAAGATAGAGGGTATAATCTTGATTTTTACAAATAAAGATCAGTCAAATAATACTGATGGTGTGTATTAATAGGAAAATAGATTATTCTTAAATACATATATATATATATACATATATAGAAAAATGAAGGTGAATGAGTTCAGACTAAATGTGAAACTCAAGAACATAAAACAAAATACTAGATCAAAGAAAATAGCCTATAAGAAAATCAAACATTGTGGCTGGCACTACCTGTGATAATAAATGTTAAATTCGTTCATTGTCCATTCTGAAGAGCAGAAATTAAGACAAAGAGATCCCTTGTATAAAGGAAGTAGGTCAAACACTAACCTGTTTTTAACTTCATGACTGCGCATTGGGAGGTGAAAATTGGGAACTACAGCTGCTCTTGGTGACCTCCATTTTGGCACCCCTCCTGCATGATAGTTGTAAAAATTGAGATCAGTAATACAAGAAAATGATAAAAGTACCCTGGCTGCACAAAGCGGCATAATCAGTAACCCTTAAACTGATGCAATCAAATTGAGCACAACAACAATAAAATCACATCAATAATCACGGATATATCATATCTACTTCTCGAACTATTAGAGGAAGCAGGGAGACTCTTTCCATCTCTCTCTTGCTTGCTTTTTCTTCCTTTCTCTTTTGGTTTAATTTTAAGCACCTAACTAATTTGTAGATATTATAAATTTGTAGCCTTCAAGTTGAGGCGTATGCCACAAGATGAGTTTGAAAAAACTAAAAAATTATTCATCTACGGACAAGCATAAAGCTTGTAAAGAAAAAACCAGAATACAGATTACATAAACACCATAAATTAAAAGATTTCTGCAAACTCATGTCCTTAATGACTGACGCATACAACAAACGATCATGCCAACCTGATTACCATATTAAGAAAATCTTTGATCTTCCAAGCTAAAATGACAACAAAAAAAATAATAATAAAATAAAAAAATAAATAAAAATTCTAACTTCGCATCCGCAGACACTAAATTCGAAAACAAACTAGCATAAAACTAGTACCTCGATGCGTAGCCTTGAGAGAAAAACATCCGAGAGCTGACGCCATCACAGAAAAATTACAGAAACAGTGGGGAGGAAATGAACAGATAGAGATAACTGAACTTGCTTTAAGAAATAATCGATCTCAAATAATTCTAAGGAAATATACGGTGCTCCGGAAACCAAACGGCAGATTGACGCTCTGCAAGCAGGAGCGCAATCGCATTTACAAATTCTTCAATCAATTCTTTGAAATTCTTCGATCGATCGCTTAGCTTCGTAGAGAACGGAGGCGGTATCGCTGCAGCGGCGGAGGCAATAATCGACGTAGTCAGATGCCCGCTGAGGAGTGTTAGGGTTTTACAAAAGCGGTTGCATTTGCAGAATACAGACGCTGAAGATGTCCGGTCAAGGGATGTGGATGTTGACGGTAGACTTGGCACAAAAATTACTCATGAGCGGCCACGTTCGTACAAGGTAATGGACCTTATATTATACGCGGAATAAAATACGGGTAATTTTACTCATTATTTGATTATTCGTTATTTTTCTATTTAATTTATGGGTGCTAGTTATCATATACAAATATATTTATATTTTATTTAATATATTCCTTTTTTATTTTAGTTCTTATTTTTTTTACTGTAAGTGAATAAAATACTAACCACTATAATGTGTAATCTCTTATATTATATTTTTTTAGTTAATCTTTGAACAATATTGTGTAAATTAAGTAACACATATTAACTAAATTTTAATTATATTAAAAAAATAAAAATTACTTACGGGTACTTGCAAATTATCCATTACATAGGTTTACTATGTAACTATGAGGGTGTTTAGCATTGTTTTTTATAGTAGCTTTTAGCTTCTAGCTATTGAAAAGTATTTTTGGAATAGTCCCTTAAAATCACCTTGTCCTCTCAACTTAAAATCGAAGCACCTTGCCTTTAAGAGAATTTTCAAATGAAATATACAAATCATAGAATGATTTCAATTTGATTTTCAGATGGCATAGATAGTCAGAGAACTTCTATGTAACTTTGAAATGGACTTTTTCAAGCTAAAACATGCAAATTACAATATGATTTTAGTGTGCCTTATTAAATGACATTTCGTCATTTTTCCTTAAATCCGTTAAAAAAATAATACTGTGAAATGAATTTTTTAGTATGAAGAAGCTAAACAACGATAATTTTTTTTGGTAAAGACACAGAAAAGTCATGTTTAATGATCCTCTTACTATATACTTCATTTTCTAAAAATTTCACTTCAAAACCACAATGCTTCCGGTGATTTCAAGTTAAGGGGTTGGGGTTCCTTTGGATATATTTTTAGGATGTAACATGCAAGGACTAATTAACCTTAGGGGACAAATTACAATTTACTCGATAAATGATCATCTACTGTTAAATCAAAATTAAAAGTTCCAAGATAAGGGTCATCTCAAAAACTTCTTAGGTTATCAATAACGGCATATAGCCTATTTTCTATCATATAGTAGATTGGAATATTTTTCTACCACATGATAGCTTAGAAAATTTTTATATTGTATAATAGGATGAGAGGATTTTCTTGTGCTAGTTAACTTATCTGTATCGATATATTGATTTAATATATTTGTTTCTTTAAAAAAAAATCAAAACTGAAAATTAAAATCGAATCATATATCAGTTTTTGTGAAAATACAAATTAAATATTAAATTAAAACATTTTAATCCGATTTCAATTCAATCCAATTCTTTTATGAATGTTGGTTTAAAACATTGACCATTGGTTAACTGTCCAATGACTGAGATAATAGTTTAACCTAAATGGTTTGTTTCTTACCCCACCTTAGATTTATTTGTCAAAATTATAGTTTCGTATTAGCAACATTTGATGGAAGCTGGTGCACTTGCATTCTAGCTAGCAGCACTTTAGGCCAAGTCAGTGCAGAACAACCACTCAGTTGAAGCGTGTTTACAACTTTTTCGTTGAATTCCAGCTATTTTGCTGTGTTTGAAAGTGACACTTCTAATTTTAATTCTCTAAACAATAGAAAGACAAGTCAAAACCTTTCAATACTTTTTAACTTCTATTTTTAAAAATACTATTTACTCTCATTGCAACTTTCTCTGTACTTTTTTCAAAAAGCAAAAGTTCTTACAAACGCTGAGAGATATTTGCACTAACTTTTGCTTTTTGAAAAAATAAAAAGTCATAAAAAATAGGAATATATATACATATATATAAAGTTTTGGTGAAAATTGAAAGTTTGAAAATAAAAGTACTAAAAATTATGTGAAAATTGCTTTTAACTTCTAGCTTTTTTTCTTTTTAATTTAAAGAACTAGAAGCAAAAGCAATATTTTCTAACACTACTTAGTAACTTAATTAAAGCTAAAAACAGAAAAGTGCTTTTTGCAAACTATTGCAAATGCCCCTTCTGGGGGCAGTCGACTATTGGGAAGCAATACATAAAACATATGGGAAAGAAAGAAGACAACCGTTGCAGAAATCTCATACCAGTATTTTTTTCATAGTGCTTTTTAGGCATTCCTCCTAACTCTTTAACACTTTCATGGAACATTACATGCTTTTCTTCCAAGGCTCAAGTTAGAGATTGCTGAGGTTTTAACTATGTATTTCCATAGAGACATCGGAAAGAATAAAAAAAGTAGGATATTTACAGAGGTAAAATGGATTTCACTTTTGCTATGAACGACTTGCCAAAGTCCTACTCCTATTAACATTTTGAATTATCTATCCCAACTTGTGTTTCGTCTTACATATGATCTACGGCTAACTGAGTATCCAAGAAAATATTTTATACACAAGATAAAGAGGAAATATCAGCATAAAATATCAACATCCAATCTAAGCCTGTGGTCATGTATTCTGAATATAAGCACTCTTGCAATCACATATATGCCTCACATTTAAACAAAGAAAGATGAAACTGCTACCCTAGAAACGACACTTTGGATCTTCTGTTCCAATTTTTGTTTTATCACCTATTCCATTACAAAGATGCATGCCAAGTATATGACATTCACAATCACGTGCTTGTATAAGAAAATATTTAATACAGCTGTCATGTATTTAAGACAAGAAATAAGAGATGAAACACCGTTTTTTAACAGAGGATTGTAACCGTAAAAATGGCATTCCAACAACCCCAAATGTTCAGCACTTTTAATGCGTACATAACAATCTAACATTTCTAACAGTTAGCAAAGACATTTAGATAACTACACTACTAAGGCATAAATTTTTTCAAAAGTTCATTCTTTCTGCTCAAAAATTTGAACTTCTAGTTACAGTAGAAAAGAATTTCTGTAATTGTTTGCCACATCTCAACAATTAAATCTACACAGATTATAGAATCAATAAACCAGACCTGAAGCTTAAGTTTTCATGGCTTTCTCAAGGCTGAGGCTGCTCCCATGACAACTGCCAATAAGATACCCACTCCCGCCCCGACGGATGCACCAACAGTCGCTGCATTCAGAGAATTTGATTTAGCCGCTGCATCAGCATCTACAGCAGCTGCACGTTCCCTTGCCAATTCGAACAAAATCCTATCTCTGGCTAGCTCCTATTGAGTAAAATCGGGTAGAACACAAGTATCAGAAATAATTTCCCATGCACTGCATTATGAAATGATCAACTGTTCCCAAGTGGAAAGAAATTACAGCGGGGTTTCATATCAACCCTCTCCCTCATATTTCTTTCTGAGTATATTTTTTGGAAACATGAGGAATAAAAGTTGGTATAATTACCTGAATGCCCCTGAGGTTTGGTCTAATTACAAAAACATCCCCTATCATTTGAGAAATTACCAGAACAACTGACAGAAAGCCAAATGGAATGATAGCTGTGTCTGCCTGTCTGGAAATTAACAATACCCTCTTATAGTTCGAAAAATTACCCACTGCATTAGGGGGGCTGTTATTGTAATTTTTTCTCAAACCACACAAGGTGTTGTTATAATTAGGTCAAAACTCAGGTGGCGTTGAGGTAATTATCCCTAAAAAGTTTTACCTGCAAAGCAGCTTCCTCATTACTGTGAAGCACACGGTGGACAAGTTGGCAGAGGGCTGTTACGCCTTCTACGGAGAGGACAGCTGGTTTCTTTCGGAAAGGTCTCCGAACAAGATTAAAGGGGGCAAAAACGAGGCTTTGACCACCTATTGTGCCATCAGGAACTCTATCTGTTGCACGCCATGACAGAGAATCACCTGCAGCACTAGGCATAACATATGGGCATGAATTGATGACCTCAGTTAAGCTCGGAGACGCTTGATATGCCTGCAGTACAGCATTAATAGCTGCCTTTTGCTGGTGTGCACTAACAGAGAATTTGTTTGTTATGGCCAGGACCCAGGGAACACCCAGAGATTTAGCCTCATCTAAGAGTAGTGAAAGAGCTGGTGGTTGTGATGCATTTGACTGGCCATATCGAGGTATCCGATGGGATAAGTTATGCACAAGAACCACAAGATCTATTTTCTTGCTAAGATCACGGATTCCCTTCCATAATTCATCCCTGAAGTGAGTGGCCTCCATATTCAAATTCTGCATCAAAAGAAAAGTGAAGAGACAAACAAAGAGTCAAAATTTTCTTTTTCAGGGAAAACCAGCCATCACAATTGTACAGTTTAGGAAAGTGGATGTTAAATCAGAAAACATACAGTAAGTTCTTGATTACAGAGGGTTCTCCACCAGACACAGCTAATTTTTTAATTAGACGGAAACAGCTTTTGAAATGGCTATTTACGACAAAAGATCTGCATCTTAACTAAAATATTCTGTATAACACAATGCATTGGCCTAGGATATTGTAGGCATTTTCAAGGATTTTAGCCTTTCAATACGATAGACTTCAACTGGAACAGATAGTTGAGTGCACTAGAGAGTCCAATTGTTAAATTTATTTTACCATAGTTTGGATCAAGGATCATTTAATTCTTCCTATTTTTTCATAGTTTAATGACATTGTTTTTTAAATTGGCCATAATTTGCGAAGTGTACACCAGATGACTTATCAAACACTACATATGTCAATGGTTATCCATTGAAGATTAGTTCATTGCCCTTGTTTTTGCTAAATGACAAGCTACCAAAAGTTATGGGCGAATAAAAATTTGATTGAGCAATTTGAAATTGAAATGGGAACCTATGAAGTAATTACTATGATAATGTAATAACATATGCATAAAGGGTTGATGCAAACTTAAAAAATGCAAGGGCTAGGTTATGGGAAAAACCTGCAAATTTACTCCCGTGGAATCTGAATAGAGCAAACCACCATCAATGCCTTCTCGAACATCATTGTCCAGAGGAAAAGTGTCATCACTTGTAGTAATAGTAGTTCTTCCCTGATTCAAAATTGCCTTAAGAAGAGAGGTTTTACCAGCACCCTACACAATACATAAGCTTCAATATTAAGTATGACAGCTAAACCAAAGCCTCTAAATGTGTGAAAGGCTAATAGTCTATATCACCTCAAGGCCAATTAGCTTCACCCTTCGGGTTCTAATATGAACCTCCTTGGCTACCGTTGAAAAATCTGTTGTGCAAAATACAACAAAATCACTTAGACCATCGGGATGGACAAATGTTTCCTCCATTTGTGGAGACTTATTCTGTTTCAACTTCAGGTCAACAGAGCTTGGATCAATAGAAAGAAATGCAGGCATCAATTTCTCCTCCACTATTTGATGTTTTGGCGGTCGTCTCAAAGGAGCTCCAACTAGTATTCGCATCTTCTGCATTTCCGGCTGCAATTCATGCTGCTGAGAATATGCTGGTGGGGAAGGAAAAGATTCCACAGTAGCGGAGCACCTGCCAGTTCAATCATGGATCAGCAAATAGCAATGTAGACCCCACTATAGCCAAATTGGCAGCACAGGTACTTGGCTTCTCGCTAAAAGGTGTAAGAAGTGAATGTACCAAACATCATTAAATTACAATTACCACAGGAGCAAAAATGGTATAATTCACTGAAACTGGTATAAATAATTTAAAACTTAAGCATAGACAATCTCAATGCACTTTGCATCAACTTATATTGATCAATAGAGTGTCAGATTGGTAAGACATAGGCGGATGGCAAACGAACTAAAATAAAGATCATTGGACCAATGCATCTCATATCATGGGAAAATCATGTGGTGTATGTAAGATTCAGTGAATGAAGTCACAAATGTGTAAATACTTGAGTGCTAGTGTTAGATGACTTCACAAGGTTTGATTAATTAATGATCAATGATGCAGTTGATTGGCATGTTCCACTGTAGTATAGAATATTTGACATCCTTCCTCATATATTTTCTACTTACGGGAGCATCAGAAATAAAGACCCTTCCAACTCCTATGACCTATCTATTGCTTCGTGTTTGCATACAATTGCTACCATTTCAAACATCAATTAACATGTTTGATAATTAAGAAAACTTCAAAAAGAGCTATACTTTTGACCGTGTTCCAACAGGACCAGAAACTAGAACCAAAAGTGGAGATTTTTCACCTTTCGCTGAAGAAAGAGTAAAGTGCTCACAATACTTTTTATCATGCACTGAGAATTCCATAATTAAAAATGCACAGGGATACAATATTTCCTCACATCAGCAAGTTAACTGCTAAGGCTAAAGGAATCGGATGTAGCTCGTAATAAATGACTAGCAAAAAACGATTTTCCTCGAGATAATGTTTGTGAAACTGTGAATTTACATGACACACAAATATCTTAAACAGGGTCAAGGCTGCATAAACAAGGAATGGATTCATAGAGCCAAACATGACGCAACACCAAAGGATGAATAATATCACAAGAAAAATACCATTTCCCATTCACTCGAGCTTGGACCAATGTACATAGATGCAAACCAAAACCAGAAATGTCTACTTTTAGAGGGTCTCCATTCTTATCACTAGGAACACCAGTCCATCCAAGGGGAACTAAAGACGTGGCAGCACGAATGATTGGAGAGTCAACAATATGCCCAAGTTCAACCGCACCAGAAACTGAAATTCCAATCCATTTTTGTAAGTGTGGGAACTGCAGCTCTTGCTCCCTCCCCAAGAATAAAAATGCATTTTCATTCATGAGGAGTTCGTAGATTCTGTAAGAAATAACAAGAAGCTGATAACAACTGTGACAAAAACTATTACAGAGGAGAATAACAATTTCATTAAGATTTAGTGGGGCATGTAAAAATAAAAGCAGCACTGTGGTAAACTAAATGCAAGGCATGAAATGATTAACAACCAGCACAGCAAAGTCATGGATATTAGCATTGATAATTAATTCAGAAGTTTACAAAGGATCAAGAGTTTCCGCTCAACCATTAACACAAAGGATCAAGAGTCCAAATTGTTTCACTATCAATTGAATTCAAAGACCCAACATAAGCAGATACATACTGAAATTATTTCAAAACTATTCAAATTTATCTGTAGAATCATTCAGGTTTTTCCATAATTAAAGAACAGATACCAAAGCCAGTCAAACCCTACAATGGCAAATGATTTTTTCTATTTCAAAAAAAAAAAAGGAGGAAAATAAGGCAACATACAGATATGCATTGAATTTAATTACAGGGTGAACGAAAGTTTAGGAAAGAAGACTCAAGGGGAGATGGAATATAACTAAATGTTTTTGGTCTTTGGAGCAAAAGAAAAAAAAAGAAGAGGCAAATCCTTCTGCACTTACATCAAAATGCTTGAGAAACATAATTTGGCTACAAGATAGGGGAAATAAAAATAACATGAAACCTAAGTCCAAAAATTCAATGTAAAATCAAAGAACGACCTTTGGAACCGGGATCTGTATGACTTCATTGAATGTGATTGAAAACGCTCTGTTACCTCAGCAAGTACAGATCTGACCTGAAAATGAGAGAAACATTAAAAAAAGAAGAGAGAATTCTAGTGTATAATACAAAATTGCAAGGACCACAAGATTCATCCCAAGAAGGAGGAGATGAAAGAAGCAACAATGAAAGCAGAGATCAGTAAGTAGTCATATTACCGACGTCATTTTGGAGTACTCTGAACCAGATAGTGATTCCACTGATGTATTTCCCAAAAGATAGAGCTGTTAAAAGAAACAAGGCAAGATTGGATAAGAAATCAGTACTAAGACTTCCTGGAACACAAGCAGTACAAGCTTTCAATAGGATATGCTAAATAAATTGCCATCTGATTCTTCTATAAGAAGTATGACAGCACGTGCGTGCGCGCACACACACCTAGGGAGGGAAAATAAAAGGGAAAGAAAAGGCAACAGATAATCATGTAACATAGATGCAAATTTGCATAGACTCCAAAAACTTTCTACGTATGCAGCTGTCCTCTGCAATAATACCAAACAGCAATACAAAATGTCACCTACTGTAATTCTTACTTGGCCAAAAGGTACATATGAAGGTAAGGAAGGTATCCTGCGCCATGACCTCTGTCCCCCGCTGCTACTGTTACTATTTCCAGACGATTTTTCATTTTTCATTCCTCCAGAAATTTCGCCATTCTTGTCGGGCAAAGGTCGTAGAGAAATGCCCTCAGAACTCTCTTCAATTTCAAGAGATTGTGGAGCAGTTACTATATCATCAATTGCTGATGTTCCCGCAGAATCAGTAACAACAGGTGTTTCAGCTGGATCAACTTTTCTCCCCCTATATTTAGAGATCTGTCTTCTAAGACCTTCTATGGGAACCAGTCTTGAAAGTCTCCAAAAGGAATTCTGAACAGGACCTAAACCCAAAACCAACTGTTCCCCTTCATTCTCTTTCAATGTTTCTGCCTTTTGCTTCTCCAATCCTTCCCTATATATTGCCATCGACGGGGTAGTTTCAACATTAGCTGGTCCCAAGTGGTTCTGGTTATAATGATGAAAATATGCTGGAGACAGTATTCGAGGAACCAAATCTTCAGGAATGCAATAGGTCTTAAAATAATGCTGCCATCCTTTTCCATTAACATAGCTGAAAGAAAATGTCAAAAAGGTTGACAGCACGAATATGACTAATAAAAAACACCAAATACCATGGTATAAAACATACTCTCTAAGGGCAGCATTCCCTACTGGAGGTTGGGAGAATGTGATACACTTCACCGGAACCCTTTCAGTTTCTTTAGATGCAACAGCAATAACCCTCAGAATCGCAAGGGTGGCCAAGACTGCTACCTGAACAAATTATCAACAAAGTGATAGGAATCATCTTATAATTACAAGTATAGTTAAAGCAAAATGTTTGCATGAATAAACATACTGCTCCACCAAGTGAATGTCCACATAACACAAGTTTTCGCCTCTTTTTCTGTGCTAGCCTGTATAACTCCAGTGCAGGTATTCCTTTGGCACGAGCCATAAAACCCTGGAGACAGTTGAATGGCAATTATTAACTACAGAAGGCGTGTATAAGAAATCCATACTTTGGCAGTGAAATAAAGAACATCCTTTAAAGATCATGGATAGAGATCTCTTGAAAAAGCAAAATGCCTGAGAGTGTCTCCAATACCCGATGAACAGCAGGCTTAGGTGTAAAGTTTGTTTGTTTAGGGTTCGCTTCCATATGTCTTGAGCCATTCTCCCCATTATCCATCTCACTGTCATGTTCTCCCGCTTCAGTCCCATTCACATCTGCCATTACATTATCGTGGAATATGGCACCTTGAAATATATTTGCATCAGCCATGACATCCCTTTATAACAGGTACGAGCAAAGAGAAAGTAATACAACTTTAAAAAAATGATTTCAGAATGAAGATAAACAGCTGAGTAAAAGTTAACACGTCATACTTACTTGTACTGCTTGGTCCCAATGAAGGAAGCAAATAATGTGTCTCCTGCTTCAGCTAGTAGATACCTAAGGAGCAAGAAAAATCACAATGAACCTATAAGACAACGTAATTACTTTTAGGTACTAGATAGAGTTGCAACAGGTAAAAGAAATACATACGTTTAATCGAAGGATCAAAAGGATATAGAGGAGAAGTCACAGAGCAATGAAGAACATAAACTAAAATAAGTCCTGGAGCATCAACAATATAATGATTTGGAATATAATTACAATCACATCCAATGGATGATGGACTCAATGGCAACTGCATGCTGTTCGTCCGTGACTCGTGAAAAGCATTTTCTATTATTCATATCAGACAAGATCTATTGTTCATCTTACAAACCCATGGAGGCATGGTCTCAGCTCAATGTAGAATGTTAAGCACATTCTGGTTAAGTTTGTTTGTTGTTGTTGTTGTTTTTTCTTTTTCCCCACTTTTTAAGGCAAGGATGCAGAAAACATTAGCATCAGAAATGACTGAACCTTTTATGGTACAAAGTAATGAAAATATCTTTCTTTCCCATATACTGTCAAGGAGAAAATATCCCACAAGAAGTTGCCCAAGAAAACCACTCCCTGAAGGGCGTCCTTGATGCACTAGAATTCACATTACAATTAACACTATCATGGCACTAAATAAAACCATGCTTTCTCTAATAACTACATCTTGAGATGAGATTGTCACTCAAATCTCAATTTGGTAATCGAGCAAGCAAGAGTCACGAATTCAAGTCCCGCCACCACCTATCGCAAAGGCAAGTCTTTGATGAACAAGAGGTAGCGTGTTTACAAGCATGAAAATCTAGGTGTTAGCTTCAGATCCTGGTTTCATGTTTTATCATCATATAGGCCTTTCACTTTCCAAATCTGCACTACTTCATCGAACTTAGCACACCTTCATGAACAATTCTTAACATGACAATTTACTATGCATAACTGCGATACCTTTTTCACTAAATCTTCAACTATGATACGTTTTTCACTGAATCTTCTACTTTGCCCTTGCACAGCTAGATCGAGAAAGCAGAATCTAATTACTCCAAACCATAGACAGCAAATTGAATACCAAAACATACTTAACAGTAAAGGATAGATTCAGACAATAATGAGGTAAATCATGAAAAAGCAGATATAATACTTCATTTGAAAACCTGTGAGGAACATGATCTGACGATGGTTGGACGCGCTCTAAAGAAACAATTTGCCCTCCAAAATCAGCCCTAAATTTGTTCACTGCTCGAACCACCTCAGCAGCGGGTCTCTATCATGACAGGATATTAATGTCAAAATTTTGGAATTAGTATCCTTAATCCACATAAAAGTTATAACCAAAAACAGAGTTCCATTACTTTAAGAACCAAGTCCGTGAACTAACTAAAGGTCCCCCAATAACATAATTTACTCGGTGAAAGCTCTATCTTTCGACTCGTTGAAATTCAAAAAACTCAACTGTCTTTTTCATCAAAATGGAAGTTTGATCAATGAATATAAGCCTTAAAATAAAAATGCACTTTCTATTACAATCATCAATCAAGTAAGATATACAACTACTGTGATGCAAAAACAAATGAATTAACAAATAAAAACTAACCCTACCTTCTCCAACAGCAACAATTTCAAGAAATAAAATCAAACATTGAACTGCAACCATGAAGCGAAAACAGCAGGATCGCTCCTTTCAGCTCACCCAATTTAAAAGAAAAACAAAGAAACAAAAACAAGAACTACTCACAGAGATAAATGACCAGAAAACACCACCCAAAGTAATTCAAACTTTCCACATCACCAACCACCATTTCAAAATCAAAAATTTCCACTAAAAACAAAGTAGCAATGCACCTTGTAAACACACTCGGAAAGAACCATGCAACAGAGAATTTCCTGCAAATCGGAGAGCGTCTCCGCCTTGACCGCAAAACATAAGTCCTGCAATTGCTTCTTGCGGTGCTCCAACTCTTCCTGAATCCTCTTCTGCTCTTCGCGGCGGTCGTTCTGCCACGGCCACTTCACGACAATCTTCCACGGCGGCGGCCACGTGACCTTGGGGATTTTGGTCCTCTGATCTCTGATCCATGTCTCCACTCTCCTGTGCAGTGTCTCCATTACCCATGCATTCTCTAAACCCTAATTGGATTTACCACAATGGCGTCAGAGGATGGAGGATCTGGCGGTTATCTGGTGGCACGCGGCCTTCCGGACGTATCTGATGTGAAATGTGGCGGGTATATGCTCATTTTATACTATATACTTGTGTATAAATTTGATCAACAAATAAAAAATATAGATTTTATTATTTATGGGAAAAAATTTTGAGCATCAATAACTTTGTGACACCAAAAATAAAAAATAAAATTAAAAATTAAAAATTTACTTTTGCTAGAAAGATTTCTCACTGACGGAAATGTATTTTACCTTAAGTGTAAAATGGTTTTTACAAGGAGAATTCTTTCATTGATGGGATTGTACCGTCTCGAAGTTTGACTATACATGTAGAGGAAGAGCTACAGTAGAATTTGCGTGGCATCGAGATAATGAATGAAGAGATATATAAGAGAATACGTGTTGTGTGAAATTAATGTCTCAATAAATAAAGTGTAATTATTTAGAAGAGTGACATGTGTTAATTTCTAAATATAGGTTGAAATAAATGATATTTTTATAAGAGAGAAAAAGAAAGCAATATCATATTGTAATCATTTTGTATATTTTCATTTTATATCATCGGCGTCCTCAGTAGTGAGTATTGTACTGTATATTTTTCTTTCTTTCTTTTTTGTTTTTTTTATAGAATACACTGTACTTGTGATATTGTAATTTCATTTTATATCATTGGCATCCTCTGCAAAAACTTTAGGTTGGGGCACGTCAAGAACTTGCAAAAATTTCCAATTTTTACGTTAATTTTTCATTTATTTTCATTATTTGTCATTCTCATATAGAAGAAATAAGTTTCTTATGAGCATATGATGATAGGATTAAATTATTCAAGTGATAAATGATATTGGTGGCATCTGTTCAAGTGCCCAATGGCTTCGTTTAAATGTTAAATGTATCGTGTTGAAATTGTCATAAATGTCATGTTTAAGTACCTAATGACACCGATTAAATATTTAATGTCCACAATTCATTTGTCTTGTTGCACTAAGTACCCAATGATATGATCCAGACAACTATTATTAGGGGATAGGGGTGAGCATGGGACGGGATGTCCCGGCCGTCCCGGTCCGTCTCGGCCCGAAAAATCGGGAAAAATCCCGTCCCGGTTGAGCATTGGGACAGGATCGGGACAAAAATCATTGTCCCTATTAAAAACTGAGACGGGACCGGGACAACTGTGAAAAAATCGGGACCGTCCCGATTAATTTTATTTATTATTTATTTATTAGTTATTATTATTATTATCTAGAAAAATATATAATATGAAAAAAGTAATTAGGTCCACTTTTTTCTTAATAAAATTGAGTCTAATTTAAATTTTAAATTAAAGCCCATTAGCCCAATTTCATCTTTCAACTTAGAACTTAATTTCTCCTTATTATTATCATTATATATATATATATATATATTTATGTAATTGAGAGTTGAGAGTGGCTTTATTCTAATTAAGTTCAGTAAATCAATGTTTTTAAATCGCACAATGAGCTCTATTTTTGTGGAATAATAAGGGTATTTTTGTTATATATCATGTAGGATATATTAAAAATATAGAACTCAATATTTTGATTTTGAGTCTTGGTTTGACGACTTATTTCTTTTTCTCTTTTTTTCAGCTCATAATTAATATGCCGCGTCCTGATCCCGTCCCGATTTTTTCGGGACGGGACAAAATTGGGACAAGTCAAAACCGGGACCGGGACCGGGACACATTCTTGTGTCCCGAATCAAAATCGGGACGGGACCGGGACATGCAAAATCCCGGCTTGTCCCGTCCCGTGCTCACCCCTATTAGGGGATATCTTACTCAAGAGTGCTATTTAAGCAACTGTGCAATTGGGCTGCTCTGCTTGTTTAGGGATCACACAGGATAGCATAATTTCTCATTGATTGGATTCCATAATTACATAGATAGCATAAAAGGATAATCTTTTCATTTAATTGAGGAAATATTTCAAAATGGGATAAAGAAGAGAGTGCGGACTATAGAATTATCAATTAGTTATCACAATATTTGGAAAAAGTTGATTGTATTAGTTATGTTACTAGAACTTACTAGAACTTTGAAAGATCCAATCAGGTCCATTGTGGACCTGTGGTAGATATGTTACCAGAACTTTGAAAGATCCACATCAGAAAATGATGTAAGCAATTGCTAATTAACTATCAATACATTTTTAATCTATAAACATATATTTAATCTTAGGAAAAAAAACATTATCAATAGATTTTTAATCTATACACTTTAATAAAGTGTGAGATCTTATTTAATATTTTCATGTATAACTTTTAAAATATCCCTAATATTAAGTTACTCTAATAACTACTAACAGCCTAATAAATTTTTGTTTATATTACTTTATAATTATATTAAATATTAATTAAATTTTCTAATTACTATATATACACAGTGTGAAATATGTCTTAATATTATAAATTATATTCTACTTATTTTATGCATAAGCATTAAGCGTGTGCTAAATATTAGTAATAATTAAGTCATGAAGTTACACCTGGATAAAGTGTTGCTTTGTAGGGTAACATGGATCTGACGTGGAAGTCGAGTAATTGGAGGGTATGACAAATTGACCTAAGTGTTGAGTGGAATTTGGGTTGAACCTACAAAACAGTAGGCACGTTAGTTTGTAGAGATGCCTTTGTAAAAAAATCCTTCAATACTTAAGTTAAATGAAGCAATCAAGAAAGGAGTATTGAATGCGAAAGAGCTTAGAGCAAGTGAGTGTTATAAGGTGGCCTAAGTTAATGAATGATCTAGATATCTATAGGAGACCATTTTGTTGAGAGACGGCAGTCAAATAATTGAATAGCCCATCCAGATGATAAAAAAGTTTGCCTAACTAAGCAAACTTCACAGGGTTTGAATGGTTATTTGTTCAACCTGATGATAAAGCAAGACAACAGTTATGGGCAACGACACACAGTAAAATGTGAATAGTGCAAGTGGATATGTATCTAATCCGTACATCAGGCATGAGTTGGTCGTCCATTAATGATGTTTGGCACATTTTTTAATATGATTGTGATTTTCAACGCGTTTCAGTTATACATCATATAATACATATGGTACTAGCCTTTAAACATATTACAATGGTTATAAGTTGATTAATCGTTCATAGCACGAAGAATATGCTAGTGTGTGTGTGTGTTATATAAAATACCCTTATATAGTTATTTTTTGTAAATTTTCATAATGAATTAATAAAATTGACCATATTTTAAAAGATACAATTTATAATATTTATTGTTTTTATTTTTTCTCTAATTACTGTTTGTTTTTTCTTGCTAATTTTATTCCTTTGAACTCTATTTTTCGATCATAATATTCTATATGATAAATTGTAGCAGAAATATTTCAATAATTAAGAAAAATTCACTATCATCTAAAATTAATAAATATTTTTAATTTAATATATAGAAAATTTATCACACCCATCAAATATGCCACAATTACTAGTTTCCTATAGCTATACTGTCTAACTAAATAAACCCTTTTCTTCTTTCAGTATAATTTTTATTCGTCGTGCGTGTGGGTGCTTTAATAATGTCTGCATCCCTATTTACTGTGTTGTTGTATAAACTTAGAGGGCGTTTGGGTGAGCTTATAAGCTCTTAAAAACATCTTATAAGATGTTTAAGAACTTATAAGATGTCATGAAGTGTTTGGTAAAATTTTTCAAAAAAGATCTTTTTAACTCCAAAAATAAGATGTTAGAAGCTTATAAGCTCTATTTAAAAAAGTAAGGAGCTCCCAACTTATTTTTAAGATCTTACCATCTACCTTTATTTTTAACTATTTTAATTACAACATTGCCATTACTAATATCTTCTAAGCTAAAAGGTCTTATTTTATCCAAACACTTTAACAACTTATTTTTAAAATAAGATCCAACATCTTATAAGCTCCAAGAACATCTTATAAGATGTAGGAACTTATAAGATGTTTTAAATAAGCTTAGCCAAACACCCTCTTAATTCCTAATATTGAGATGGCTGGACCAATCAAGTATACATTCCTCATTGACGCACTCAAGAATCTCTCGCATTCTCTCTTTATTTTTCCATGTATTTTCATTAGAATGGTCCTATTCTCTTCTTTCTTCCTTAATTTATATCTATGTTTCACTCAAGTTTCAATTCACCATTATCCCACTTCTTGTATTATCTTGCAATGTTCCCTAACTACTTCTACTATTATGAAGGAATTAAGTTGATATTCTTAAACTTACTGGGTTTTATCAGTTAAACTGAAGTTAGAAATAGAGTGCGTCCACATGGGCGGTAATTTAGATGAACGAACATTGTCAATGGGTTGTGCTAAATTAAGTCAGCTTGTTCAACTTGTCGAACTTTCTTATTTTCAAGAAATCAAAATTTAATACGATTAGGGCACTGCATGGGCTTACCCGATTGGATCATATATTATGCAATTATTTTAGGATAATTTCTTCAATTGTGTACAAATTGGGTCAAATTCTTATCTGCATATGATTTATCCCTTAATTCTAGGCCTAATCTATCATGAGTTGAATAGTTGCTCTTAGACTGCATGCAAATAGGGTGTTTGGCATTACTTTTACTTTAAAAAGAAGTTATTTTTATATAGAAAAGTTAAAAAGCTACTTGTAAAAGTACGTAGCAAAAGTTGATAATATTTGCAATTAAAAGCTAAAGAATTACTGGTAATGTTTGTCAAAAAAGTGATTTTCCATATATTTAATTATATTTTTAAATTTTAAATCATAAAAATGAGGGTAATAAATTATTTTTATATAATTTTTTTAACCAAAAAAGCAGAAGCTAAAATTTAAAAGCACATCATGAGGTACTTTTAAATTTTAACTAATAGGGGTGAGCACGGGCAGGTTGTCCCAGCTGGAAAAATCGAAAAAAATCCTATTGTGATTGAGCATCAAGATGGGACAGGGACAAAAACCATTGTTCCGGTTGAAATGGTGATGGGACCGGGACAACTGTAAAAAACCGGTCTCGTCCCTATTAATTTTATTTATTAGTTATTGTTATTATTATAATAATAATAATGTTATAATAATAATAATAATAATAATAATAATAATAATAATATAGGCCCATTTTTTTCTTAATAAAATTAAATCCAATTTAAACTTTACATTAAAGCCCATTAGCCCAATCTCATCTTTCAACTTAGAATCCAATTTCTCTTATTATTATTATCATTATAATATATAAATATATATTTTCTGTAATTTGAAAGTTGAGACTGGTTATTCTAATTAAATTCAGTAAGTTAATGTTTTATGTCACACAACGAGCTCTAGTCTTGTGGAACAATGAATGTATTTTTGTTATATGTCATGTAGGATACATTAAAAATGTAAATTCAATATCTTGATTTCGAGTTTTGGTTTGGCATCTCTTTCTTGTTTTTCTATTTCTTTTAGCTCATAATACACGTTACGTCCGAAAGGACAAAATCGGAACAAAACAAAACTGAGACCTGGACCAAGACACAATGTTGTGTCCTGAATCATAATCGGGATGTGACCGAGACATGCAAAATTCTGGCCCGTCCCGCCCCATGCTCACCTCTACTGGCTGATTTTAATCTAAAATTATTTTTATGAAAGTAGAAGTTACTTTAAAAAATACTTCCAGAACCACTTTTCAATAGCTATGAGCTAAAAGATGCTTTCAAAAGCAATATCAAACACCCTTTAAGATTTATGCCGGCTCAGCTCTTGGACTATTCGTTATGTAATTCTGTCTGTAGTTGCTATTTGGTCCAAAATTAGGAATTGGACTATGTATATATCACTCTTATTTTTCTTAACATGAGAAATAAAAATAAAAATATTTATGAAATATCCATAAAATTATATGCACATGTATCTTATTAACAATATCGTTTATGAGGCAAAAAAAAAAATAAGGTCATTAATCACTATTAAGTAAAATTTTGTGCATAAATAGGCATACGTGTTTACATATTTTAATATAAATAGTAATTAAATAGGTTAATTTTTCGCTTTATATTGATAGATAATATAATATTTTAAAGACAATGATTAGTTTTACTGAAAAATAAAATTTTTGATATTGAATAATGCAAGTTGACTACAGTGACAAGCACATGTAAAAACTAATATATTAATAAAATTTTGATATATAATAATTCGTAGACAATTATATATGCACAACTTAAAATACTAATTTGTTTATGCATAATTGATAATTACCTCAGTTTAATTTGTTAAGTGTAAGTGTTAATATTTGGAGTCAAATTAATTAATGCCATTCAATCGCATAATTAACTCTATTATGCAAGTAGCGCATGCTTAGGAATATATTAATTAATTTAATTAATATATACTTATTTGCAACTGATGCGGATGGAATTTGGGGCTGCTGAACTGGAATCGACCTCAGCACGACAAATCGACCGGGGTTCAGATTGTGGGCTCTACCTGCAAGATGGAAAACACGTGAGACTAGTGAACTGCCTCCGCTAAGACTCTCCGATGCCAAAGTCAGTATAAAAGTGAGACTTTCAGGTCGAACAGGGGAGTTTAAGTATTGGGGTAGTTGGGCGGTAAATGAAGCATTCAATGAAGTCATAAATGGACCTGATATTTATAGAGGCATGGGCTGGTGAGTGAGCTCAAGGAAAACCCTGTTTTGCCCTAAACTTGCGCTTGGGATTGAACCAGCAGGCAAAATGATGGCGGGATCTGAACAGTCTTTTGCTCGACGGGACAGGTTGCGTGCGCCAACCTTGCTTTGCCATCGGCCAACTAATAGTACGCTTTCCTAAGCCTGGATTATCGCACTTGATGATGACGTTCATTTAATATATGCCAGAACAAATTGCTCCTAGTTGCACTTTAATGATTCTGTCATAAATGTGTGAAAGCGACGCCAGTCGAGCTGAATATCGACCAACTAGGCTGATGGACCATTGGTGAGGTCGAGCAACACGAGCCTTTTAGGATGATCGATAGCCTCGACCATCCCGGTGTCGCGTCAGACGAAAGTTTATCCTAGGTTGGCCGATCGACGCAAGGCGATCGATCGTAGTGCCCTGGGAATTTCGGCGCCGGCTTAGATCCACGCTGGCGCATAACAGGATCGACACGAATGAAGCTCGAGGTGCCACGTATTGATCGATTTCCGAGCTACATCAGCAACATTAAACTAGATGTTCACAAAAAATAATAATAATAATAATAAATAAATAAATAAATAAAAATAAAAATAAAAATAAAAATCTTTATAAAAGTATCAATGTGGATAAGGACTTTCTAGTATAAAAAGAATGGCTTTATAATAAATATATAAATATATATATATAATGTTAATATATAAATTTACGTGCGATAATTTTAAGTATAACATTGTTAATTTCTCCCCTGTACTATCAAAATAACATTTTGCTATTTATTTATTTTCAATCTAATTAAAAATAATTCATACAATACAATTGATGTTGAATAAAATTATAGTCAAATTAATAATCTTTGATCATACGAATCTATTGCAGCATATATACCTGGGATTTCATTGAGGCGGGATGTGCTGAGGATAGAAAGTGCCTCCCACTCTCCACCTGCCCTAATTTTGCCCCAATTTTTTCATAAGATGAAAAATGGATACCTGTCATGGAGAATTGAATACCCATGAATATTTGTAGGCACCCATTAACAAATCAAAATATATTAATAATTCTACAAAGTATTTTAATTGAAACTTTGAAAATCAAATTCAAAGCATTTAACTAATTTTTTAACATGCAACAATAAAATAATTTCAATAAAAACATAAAACCTAATATAAAAAAGAGTTCAACATAGTTAACCAACATAAATTTTATACACCATTGTGTAAATATTTAATTGTTAAAATTTATTCAAAATTCAAAGAAAAGATCTAGTGTTGTTGATGTTGTAGGCATCAATCATGTACTAGTGTAGGTTGTGGAAAAAAGTAGAACTAGGCTTTAGGGATATTTTTCTAGTGTGTGTACATGTAGGGATATATTAGTAATTATAGAATATAAATGGGTAGCAGATATATGTGGTTGTGGGAACTGAGTTATCCATCCCCGTCCCATATGATAAACGAAAAAAAGTATTTCCCATCTCATCCCTATATGTATAATTTTGCTATCTCTCATACCCGTTATAGATACGTAAATCCTTGCGGATATTTGCGTGAATGAGTAAAATTAACCTCCATACCTCCACTTTTTAATAAATTGTGAGTATCTATTTGACATATTTCCATGTATGCTTCCAAAAATATTCTTAATCTTGGCTTACTTTAATAAGCACTCATAACCCACTAATGTTCTATTTATATTATTGCATTATATATGTCTGTTTATATTAAGTTATGTATATAATCATACTAAAGATATAAATTATATATATATTCTAATTACTAATTAGACACAAAATTAATTATATCTTGATATATATATATATAAATCATATTTTGCTTTAATACTTATTTTATGCACACATGTCCTCAGTACTGAACGTGTGTACTGAATACCAATATATATAATTATAAAATGATAAATATATTATTGGCCATATTTAAAGGGTTATTAGAAAATTTTATCAAAGGCTCATTTACTTTGGTTGATAGGATAAGTGAGTAATAGATAAAATGAATGATAGAGTGTGGGATGAGATTATTTAATATTAATAATCATATGTTTACTTTGATAGATTGAATGAGTGATACACATAATACTATGTTTATATTGGTTGATAAAAAATAGATGATTGGGAGTAATTTTCCAAAATACCCTTTGATTTAAAATATCAAAAGGAAAAAGGTAATACTAAATATTTGTTATTATTATTATTTAGTATTATTTAATAATAAATAATGTTATTTTCTGTTGTTTATTGAAGAAAAGAAATTAGATAAAGTCATTTGGATCATTGGATATATTGAACGAAACTTCTCTTTGGCATGATTGGCCAATCACAACTCAGATGTCTTGATAACTTATCAACCTAAATAAACAATTAGTTCCAAGCCTGACTCATTTCACCGGCCCAACAAAATTCTTTATCAAGAAAAGTAAACAAGTTATTAGCTTATATAAATTAGTAAATCAAGCTCAATCAATTGAAGTAAACGGACCGTAAGGGTTGTTTACTCCCAACTAGGGCTGTAAACGAGTTGAGCTCGAGCCGAGCTTGACAAAAATTCCAGGCTAGAGCTCGAGCCCGAGCTCGAGCTCGGGCTCGATCGAGTTCGAGCTCATTCGAGCCGAACTCGAGCTCTAATCGAGCTTATTTTTTTTAAAAAAAAATACATATTTTTTTTATATTTTTTTAAAAATATGTATTATATAGTATATTATATATTAAAATATATATTAAATATTTTTTCATATACATATATTTTTAAAATATATATTTTATATTATATATATTAAAATATATATTATATATATTTTTAATATATATTTTACATATATTTTTACTATATAATTTTATATTATATATATAATAATATCAGGCTCGCGAGCCTGTGTATTTGAGCTCGAGCTCGATAAAGCTCGGCTCGATGGCGAGCTCGAGCTCGATAAAGCTCGGCTCAAGCTCGATTAACTTCGAATCGAGTCGAGGTTTTTTGCTTCGAGCCGAGCCGGCTCAGTCGGCTCACCTTACACCCCTACTCCCAACTCCCAAGTTTCGGGATGGCAAAATTACTATTGTTGATCTGCTATGATTAGCTGGGAGGGCCTGTGCGCTATCGTTTCCTCTCATTGGCTCTAAAGTGCCGTCTTCCCAATAACACCTTACGTGGCATAATCTGATTGGGTAGTTCATTCTCCAAAACATAAATGCCTGTCACAGACCAAGGCGTGTTTGGCACGAGGGGGGAAAAAAAAAATCTAATCCGGAACTTGTGCAAGATAGCTCAAATTGATTCTTTTTCAATGATCAAAGTTTAATTATACCCGAATAAGTACGTTAATTTCCTTATTCCTTTTGTGCAAATCATAGCCACTTAGAAGCCAAGCACTAGGCAAATCTCCAGCAACGATAAACTTAAGTGTTTGAATGATAAATTACTCGTGAATTATGGACAGGGTAAAGAATTTTGATATTTTGATATTCTTGCTGGTGAAATACAATCTGATCAATTGTTTGATTATATGATTTCTCATTTATTTTAGATCTTTTATTTCAATTTATGTTTCATCTCATATTCCATCGCACGGCTTGTTAAGTGTGTGACGCCCACAACTCTGTGTTTTTATAATAAAGGATGCAGTACACTGGGATGCATTTAATATAAAAAAATATGAGATGAAACACTAATTTAAAATAAGAAATAATTACCTCTATACCCCCTGAAATTTACGATCATTATCAAAATACCCCCTGACGTTTGGATAATTTCCATTGTAGACCATAGGGTTCAGTGCAGTTAAGATATAATCACAATTATACCCCTTAAGACATATACATAATTACAGTTAAACTTCTTAGGAGCCACGTATTATTACAATTACACCTCTTTATTCAGAAGATATCTTGTAATGCTTAGAATTTTCAAGAAGTATAATGATAATTATTCAAATCTAATGAAATGTAATGATAATTATCTCAACATAAAGAGGCATTTCGATAATTATTGTAAATATCAAGAAGTGTTGACGTAATTATCCATTGAAATAAAGAATCCCAATCGGTGCTGATTTTCCTCATTGTCAATCACAACACAATTACCAAAAGTGCATTTTATTGCCGTCAATTGTTATTGCAATCTGACCACGTTTGACTAAATACACGAACCACGATTTCCTCACCAACTACGAATAGTACGGTAAAAATCAAAACTTTCAAATCTTACAGTCAATTCTGACATGATCGGACCAATTTTGACTACATTCACTTAATCACACAATTCCCTTATTTTCCTCCCCTATGAAGTATCATCTTCCAAGAATCTGTAATTCTAACATAAACATGTCCAAATACATGACCTGCAAATTCCTCATCAACTGTAAACAACTCATAAATTTCAATTTTGATATATCTTTTTAAATTAAAAATAATCTAGTTTACTTTATTACACAACCAAATATGATGTTAAGTATGATTCAAATATAACTCCATAGTTGATTGGGAATGAGGTCTCTTATTCCAAATTATATTTCATCTCTTATTTTATGTCTTTAAAGGATTCTGTCTCTTGTTGACTCTCTCTCTCTATATATATACATGTATATTTATATACACCCACACAAGCGTATATACTATATACATGTATATATAACCATAATCTTTTCTCTTTCCATCCCCTCCACCCTCTCTCTCTCTCTCTCTCTCTC
>JACFYI010002414.1:302741-316869 GCA_014898755.1 Handroanthus guayacan
AATAACAAGTCTCAAGAGTACATGTAACATACTTGGTTTGAACATACAAACATACAACCATGGAAGGAATAGCATTTGCAACTCAAAGAAGAGCTTATATTCAACGAGCATGCAACCACAAAAGGAATAACATATTAAGAAGCTCATACCAAGATAGTACATGAATCATAGAGGGAACACATGCTCAACACCTAACCAATTACAAGCACCAATATTAGGCTCTATGTTTCATATCTAAGCCATACCAACAAGTCTCAAACATAACTTACCAAGTGGTTGAGTGATATCCCTTAGGTTTTCCTTAGTTTTTCTCAAGTTTTGGTCAAAAGTGTGAGTTGTGTGTGTGGTGAAAAGAGAGAACCGAGAGTTGAGGGAGAGGTTGAGGGAATGTGTGATTAATTTTCAGATTTTAGGAGAATTTGTGGAGGAATTTCAAGGCTCAATTCTTTTAATGGAGTAAAAGTAAGCTTAGTCACTACTTTGTTATGATTAAAGTGGGATTGTTTCCCACAAATCTTGCTTTTTCTCACAAAATGCATGACTTAGCATGGTGAATCATCAACTTTTCAGATTTTTGGGCATATATATCTATAATTTTGGCTTATTTGATGTATGTATATATATACACACATGTGGACTAAAGTTGGAAAATGGTTGGGCTTTCATTTAAATCAAATTGGGTCTAATTTGGATCAAATTTTCGATAAATATTGAGGCTCAATCGAGCGAAATGTATTTGGACACATAATACGTGATTTGTAATAAAAACGTTGCTTGATTTTTCGAATTCGTTTTAAATTCCCAAAATTGGCGAATTTTGAAAATTCTACATTAAGGAAATCCTCGGGTGTCACATACTCTCAATAATGTCTCATCACATTTGCTTGACCATAAGGAGACTAGAATCAGTTTATAGTCACGTTACCAAAACACAAATTCTTCTGTGAGTGAAGTAAGACACCAGGCTCACATATCAATATGCCAAGAACAACTCTTGACCCCATTATACGACGCAAAATATCTGACCACCAAACAAGGATTAATGAACCCAATAAAATATCATAAAAACACCACAAATTCAATAATAAGTAAACTCACTAATGACAAAATAATTGGGTGAAATATATATTGTAAAATGGCTAAACCTGGCCATAAATAAAATTAATCAATATAAATAGACACATTAATTATGAAATAAAAATCATAATAAAATAAAATTTGTTGGCAATATATATATATATATATTAAAAAAATTAAGAAATTTTAAAACTTACTCCCAACAGAGACGACTAGTTTTTAATTCATGCGAGTTTCTGTGAATTTAAGGATAAAAAATTGCCTTAATTAAGAAGAAGAAAATTTTCTTTTTTCTTCAAACTTTACATGATCGAACTCAATAATTCACATATAAATATAAATCACCCCTTTTCTTTATAGTGGAATTTGAACTTTTTTTTTCCCTTGATATTTTAGTGCAGGAATTGAGGTTCACATGCCCCCATTAGGGATTATCTTCCGACTTGAGTGGTTAAGGATGTGATTTATTCGATCAACGACCTAAGTTTGAATCCCACCTGAAACATCCTTTCCCTTTTTCGCTTATAACTTTCTATTCCAAAATGGTGTTTCGTCTTGTATTCATATAATATGCATGTTAAAAACATACGATCGAAGTATATTAAATCTTTTTTTTATGAAAATATAAGGTTGTAGATATCATACACTTGATAAGTATCTGTATAATGAAATAAGAGATGAAATACAAATTCAAATAGAGAATCCAGAGTGGCCTTTATCTCCCATGCTGCTGCAATCTCATAAAAAAAAAAAAAAAAAAAAAAAAAAAAAAAAAAAAAAAAAAAAAAAAAAAAAAAAAAAGTCACATTCCCATTAATAAATATCTTAATTTGGTCCATTTTTGATTTGGTCATGGGTGCATCATCATTACATATACACGATGGCATGCATTCTTTCTAGATGGGGACATGGGCATAAAATAATGTCCCAGGTCCATGGGAATAATTTTAAGGATTTGTTTGACAATTTTCCAGATCTTAAAAAGCTAAAATCCATGCTTATTATTCCTTCACATGATAATATGCCATGATTTAAAAATTAAGGGTGATTTAAAATTTGCCCCCTTAAACTGTAAACTATTCACTTTGTGCATCTTCAATTAAGAAAGCATAATATATATTTTAATTAAATTTTGTGTATATGAATAAAATCAGTTCACTAAAAATTTCATATGTCAATCTTACACTTTCGTCTTGTTTAGATTACTATTTTGCATTGTTTAGTTCATACAATAATTTTTAGATTTTCAATATTTTCTTTAAATTTCAGCAGAGGCTAAATTAAAAAGTATTATATTTTTTCAAATGGAGAGGGCAAACTATTAGAAAATAGAGCTTGGACCTAACTTAACCTCAAAAGTTAGCTTATGAAGTGAGTATTGCCCATATAAAGAGGCTAAGACCATTATATTTCTCCGATGTGGGATTCTGACACACCCCCTACACTCTCAGGAATGAACATCTGGAGCGTGGGATAATATAAAATGGGTGGACAAACGACACATACCTAGTAATGAACATCTGGAGTATGGAATAATTTGAAATAGACAATTAATAGCTCAACATTAGGAATGAGTCTGGCTCTGATACTATATTAGAAAATGGAGCTTGGACCTAACTCAACCCTAAAAGCTAGCTTATGAAGTGAGGATTGCCCAGAACCATATAAAGGGGCCAAAACCCTTATATTTATCCGATGTGAGATTCTAACACAAAATGTATATTTTTAAGGAGTAACATCTAGAATTACATCGTGCCATCAACAATAAGAAAATCTCCAAAAGAATAATTTTACCGTAACTCTTTAAATTTATATATACTTCGACATCGCTTATAATCCATTATTTGAACTATTCATATATACATCACATTATTTTACGATGCCATGGAAGTTGAACATGATGCGTCCACATTAGCGCCTTCTTTTAAATGCTGTTTCGGTAACAAAAATATTCATCATACTATTTTAAATTATCTAAATATGATTTTTAACTTATCCCATTATCTTTAGTGACTTTTAGAAAATTTTCACTAAGAACCCCTTTAGCTCATCAATGAAGACCATACGCCAACTTGAATATTTTATATACGTACTATTATTAAGAATGACAACCTCAAATAGTTACTTTAATAGTGTATTTTTATTTATTATGCCTAAAATATTTTTTAATATTAATTAATTAATAATCACTCACAGCTCAATAAAAAGTCATAACATACTAATTTTTTATTTGTTTGTGTATATTATATTAATATATTAATCATATACTAATTACTAAAAACATACAAATCAATTATTCATCATATTTTAATATAGAATAAAATGTATTGATTATTTATGTATATGCATCGAGTGTGCAACGTAAACCCCGAAATAATATATCCAAATTGCACTAAAGGTGAAGGTGAATGAATTGGTCTTGGTCACTTTATTCATTCATTTATTTATTTACTTTTTAATTTCTTAATTCAAAAGATTAGGTCCACAAGTATCAAGCTAATTAAGCTTCCAAATTCCCCACTTAATTTTTCCAAGATTCTTAACTATTTTATTCGAGTATGATGACTACATTACGTTGGATAATCAACTTTAATATGTCATTCTATTATTCAACTCCACTTTGATATTATAATACCTTTTTAGTATTTAAATTTGAATCAAATATATTATAAAGTTAATTAATTACATATTTAAAACATGTGTTTATATGTACTCATTTCAAATTAAGTATAGAGATCCCTGGAAATGATTCTACTTAGCCCCTCAAAGTTAGACTAATTTAGAAAATAATGTAAATTAATTCGTGTCTATTAATTTATATTTTTTTAATTTTATTATGGGTAAAATGCAAAATACCCCTTTGTATTCATTCTAATTGGCACAAAACCCTCTGAGTTTTTCTAATTAGCATGAAACCCTATATTTGATAAAATGATACTTACTTGCTCCATTGAATTTACATTTATTTTTAGAATGACAAAATTACTTAAATACCCTCTATAGTAGCTAGCACTTTACTTTTTTTATTCCATTTCAAAATTTTCTTTTCTCAGTTTCAAATGCTACTTAACTCTTAGCTTCAAAAAACCCTAATTTAATGTCAAATTACATTATATACAAAATTCAAATAAAAATATCAATGAATAAAAAATATTTATCACTATTAAGAATAAATAAATATTTTTAATTTTGTAAAAACAAATTTAAGCACTCGCATCGAGTTTGCCACAATTATTAGTATATAATAGAAGCACCTTTGGTAGTTATTTTGGTCAATTATTAAGTAAATTGATAAAAATAATCCTACTATAAAATATAATAACAAATTAGTTACAAAAAATATTGGTAAAATATTTTTTGTTAACTTTTATTTTCAATATTTATTTTTCTTCAATTATAGTATTTCTTCTTTCCAAACAATAAAGATGATCCCTTTTTTTTTGGCTATATTTTCAGGAATAGAAGGGGTTTTGTACCAATTAAGACGAATACAGGGGTTTTTTTTTTTACAATTAAGATGCGTACAGGGAGGTAAATTGCATTTAACTGAAGGGAAAATGGGTCATTTTATTTCATAAAGCAACAATAAAAATATAGAAAAATTGCGAAAATAGAGCGTGTAAAACACAAATAAAGACAACTCATTTTTTGCAACATTTTAAGGAATACAGGGGGTTTCATGCTAATTAAAAAAACTTAAGGTGTTTTGTGTCAATTAGGCTGAACACAAAGGGCAAATTGCATTTAACCCATTTTATTAATGTAACATGTCTAATTATATAATGCAACTAGAACTAGCTATGCGGTAAAAATAGATAAATCATATTAACTTAATATTTATGATAATTAAATAGTATTTTATATTATGAATGAAGTTCTATGGCTTCAATTTTGATTAATATCTAAATTCTGCAAATATTTTTGTGTATTATAATTTGGAGTAAAATATGTCATTACTATTAGAACTTTTATGAAAAAAAATTTACAGAATTCGCTATCAATAAGTTTTTCATAAAAAAAATTAAGACATCAATAATTATTTGTTGATTCAAAAAAGATTGACAAGAGTAAATTACAAGTGATTCAGAAAATCATGTGCAAATTAATAAAAACGCATGTGCATCTTTTTCAACAGTGTTAAGAATCAAAAGCGATACCCGAAAAATAATTATAAGATCATAATGAAATGGTAATTGTTCGATTCGCACCAGTAGTTTGTGAGCTTTTGTCTATCACATGATAGTTTAGAGAATTTTTTTTATATTTAATTCATGTATTTGATCTTTAAATTGTATTAATGTAATGATTGAATATAACCGCTTTTCTCTTCAAAAACAAAAAAAAAAAACTATTTCTTTAGCCACAACATTATTTTGGAATAATTACCTTAATACCTTCAGAGTTTGACCTAATTACAAAAAGCACGCCTCATAATTTGAGAATACACTAACATCCCGTTTTGTTATTAGTTCAATTGATATCCAACTTAACAAAGGTTATGTAATATTATAATTAGAGCCCTAGTTATGAAAATTTAACATATTAATTAAAATATTTTGTAATTTCCCAAGCCACATCGACTATTCTATAATTAAGACAAAAACATGTGGTCTTGCGGTTGTTGTCCCAATTACTTTTCTATTTCTTTAAATCCTTTATTTGGAACCAATAATTTTGCAAGTGATCCATGCATATATTTATTTAAAGATAGAAGAGGGTGGTATTTGTGACAATATATTTTTTTTCACTTTTCATAATGTCACTTAATTTTTTGTGCCTCATGCTATATATTGTTATAGTATACATAAATTAATATTCAATTAAATCTATATAATACGTACATACAAAGTATGCTTCAAAAGATATCTTCCCTTCACTATCCTTTCAGAGGTTCATCACTATTTCTGCGCTTCCTTGACAATGATTAATTACCAAAACAACCTTGAGGTTTGGCCCGTTCATAAAAAAAAAAATCCTCATTATCTTTTGAAATTACAAATACCCTTTCAGGTGTGTTAACGGATGGTGAAGTTTGATGTCTAGCAGGTATTTGCAATATCAAAAGAGAGCGATTTTCTGCAAACATGCCAAACCCTTGGGGGGTTTTTGGTGATTAATCCTTTCAAAATTGTGGCATCATGCGTTGATATGAGTAACTAGAATGTTTTGTGCTAAAAATATAGGACCAGGATACATGGAAACACGTCCACACGAAATGCTTTTTCATCCTATGACAGGTCTTTGTGTCAAGAGAATATCATTTCTAGAGCCCTTGGTTTTAGGGCCATGTTCTGAGGCTGAAGCATGGACCTACACTCCTCAAGAAACCTTAAAAATAAAGGGAACATATTTCTGTCTACAAGCACATGAGTTAGGACAACCAGCAAAACTAGGTATAATATGCAGTACTCCAAGCTCAAAGTGAGAGGCTATTTCAGATTCTAAGATGCATCCATCTTCAACACTTGAAGATGGGACAACTGTTTGCTTGGACATAGACTCAGACAACAATGTTATCACAAATAACTGCAAACATCTGGATAAAAGCAATAACTGCGATCTGGCAAGCCAAGCTCAAAGTGAGAGGCAATTTCAGATTCTAAGATGCATCCATCTTCAACACTTGAAGATGGGACTACTGTTTGCTCGGACATAGACTCAGACAACAGTGTCATCATAAATAACTGCAAATGTCTGGATAAAAGCAATAACTGCGATCCGGCAAGCCAGTGGCTCAAAATTATTGACAGCACGAGATGTGGAACACAAAACAACTTCTTACATGAGATCAACTCAATTGAGAAACTTATTGCAAACAATTTCCTAGGTAGTTTCAGCTTATAGAAGCTTTTAGAGATGACAAAAGGAAATGATTTTATGGATGCAGAGTACTAATGATGAGAACAAACACCTAGATGTTTACTGAATTTACTATGATTGTTTTAAGTATAGAATATCTAGCACTTGTAGTTTCAATAGAGCATACTGATTTGCAGTTGACAGATGCTGAGTTTCACTTGTTTTGATATTATCGATACATTTATTATGGTTCACATTCTTCACATGTTGAAAATTTAGATGGTGGCATGAAAAGAGTCGTCTATGGGGAAATAAAGGCAGCACCATTGTGAATAATAATAGCATACTTTGAACTGTCCATCATACTCAAATGGTAAAAGAAAAAACAAAGATGTTAGGTGTGAAGTATTATAATCTCCAGTAAGGTGCAACATGGATACAAGTTTCAACCCAAAGAGACATTCACGCACCAAAGCACCAAGTTTAAATATAAGAGAACAGTTCATCTGATGCAAAGAATGAGAGAGACCGAAAATGTTTACGTGAAACATAATGGATCTCAGTCAATGCACCTCATTCTTCCATTGCATCTCCACCTTCAATGACTTCCACCAGTTCTCGCAGTGGTGTGATCTTTGTAAGCAACACCTCTATGGTCAATCATATGAAATGAACTTATATTAGAGGAAGCCACATCGCAACAAAGATGTATAAGGTAACTTATATGTCGTGCAAAATAATATTGTTCTCCAGGAAGAAAAGTGAATGATGATACTAACCAGTCTTCTTGGCAAAAGAGTAGCCTTTCTCACTGACATAAGTACGCGGGTTCGGCAACATATAGTTTCTCAAGTACTCATGCTTCCCCTGACACAGAGATTGGACGTGGTTTGTCAGAAACCACTTGCTCACAAGTACATAACAATATCGTAGAAAAATTAAGAGGAAATAATTAAGAAAAACACAGCCATACCTTTGTTATGACACAGATATCTACGTTGCTTCCACTTCCCAAATCGTTAAATATTCCAGAGCATATTGCTTCAGCCACTAATTTTACCCCTTCATCCCGCTGAAAAAATCCTTCATACACTCAATTAAAAAAATTTGCATGATTAAGTGCTTGATGCTACAAACACAACTGATAAAACTTACAGTGAGGCCTTCATGATATTTCGATTCAAAGACAGCCATTGCAGCAAGGGAGCCAGAACCCATGGTGGCAAATGGTAGAGTGTCAGTTGAACCATGTGGATATATCTACGAGTGAATCATATAACATGTTAGACCCCAAAAAAATTAAGGTAATACATTGATTTTTCCATGAGCCAAAAAATAACTCACAGTGTGCAGGTGTGGTCCTGTCACATCAACTCCACCAAGAACCAAGGCGGCTGATACATAGCCCTGATAGCTGATTCAGAAGTAAAATCAAGGTATTTTAAATAATAGTTTTCTCATACAGTAAAGATGATGCCTCAAACACCAAGCAAGTATAAAAGATCACCTGAAAAGGTGAGACTTCAGAAGAGTGAGAGCTGTCACAACCCTGGACTCACGACCAGTATGATAGCGGTGCAGTTTCAGCTGAGAGCTAACCATGTCTGGTGAAGGCATTACACAAAATAAAACAAGTAAAGGTGATATGTATACTACAGAGAAGCAAATGTGTTAGTAACCAATAAAAAATGAAATAGAATTAAGTTGATGCTACCTGTAACAGCTTCTGTATCTGCAGCAGTCCCAGCTCCACAGCAATAAATATTGGGAGCCATATAGTGGATCTTCTCACAGTTCTTATCTGCAACAATGGGGCCTTCGGTAGCTCGAGTGTCTGCTCCAAGAATGACACCATCCTAAACATATAGAAATTTGTCAAGTGAAAGGTAATGAATCAATTTGTCACCTGTTTCATTAAATATCCATCATCCAATAGCATTTGAGGAACAGCTACAATACTGAACAGGTATCCATACTCAACTGAATTATGCAATTAAAAATTTAAAATGCTATATCTTAGTTTATGTAAAGTCAGCTCTAATAGGCTCAAAGTAAGACCATATATTTCCATACTACTCAAGACATTTAAGTGTAGGTTGAGTCCAATAACTAATTTACAACTTAGCAATCTCATAGAGCATAAATATTCTGATTTGGGGACACGTGTTTTTCCTCTCAAGAGTGATATTTGCATATAAACAGACAACAAAATTATAACACAGCAATTCTAGAATGCCCATTAGTATTTAGAATAAAGTTAAGAAACCACTTCTCAAGCTTGTACTCTAAGAGCAACAGGGGGGTTGCTAGCATATGAAAAAGTACACAGGACCAGTGCCGAAATCTAGAATGCAGCACTAGAAAAAGAATGTGAACTGTGCAAGGAAATCTCATTCTTATAAGACATGCAATATCATTTCAGAAATCCAGCAATGGTAGAGGCATGAGCTTATTGACATGCTGATCTCCCAAGCAAGAACTACCACAGGACATAATCAGTAGATGCACTCCTTTGTATACTGATTACCCAAAACAATAATCTAAGAAGGCCCAAAGAAAAATGCAAGCATTAAAAGTGCTTTTCACAAGAAGCACTTCAAAAACCTATTGTCGCAATCTTCTGCAAAGTAAAACTCTACAAAACAAAACAAAGATTACCACTCAGCCTAGGGTACCACGAAATAGAAAGAAGAATGTGATACTGCCTTCTCGACACAACCTACACTTATGTCATTGCAACTCAATCAGTGTGAAAAACAAAAATGACCACTGACCACGAATGTTCAAATTAATTTCTTAAGGTGATAAAACACCTTCTTGATTCATCTGTCCGGTTGCCTCCTAGAAGGATGAATTGGATTGCATATATACATGCTACCTCATACACAAAGGAAAAAAAAACACCAAAGACAAGCATACGCGTTCAGGCAAACTCTACATTATGTTTGGCACAACGATTTTGGTGAGGAAAAGAAAAGAAAATACTAAGGAAAATATTTATGTTTTTTTGGTTAGTGAGGAAAATATTAAAGAAAGGGAAATTTGAGGGAAAACGTAGTTTAATTAGGGAAAAATCATTTTGCTCACAAAATGGTGAGGAAAATGAAGAGAAAGCTTATTTAGGTGTCTCTCCTTCTGTAATACATTATGAATTTTCTCCTCCTTATTTCTTTCCTCAATGTTTTCTTTAAATCACCGTATGAACTTGAATTTCAACTTCTTCCCTTTTCCTTTCTTTTTCTGTTGTATTTTCTTTTCCTCATCAAAATTCTTAAACCGCACATAGTGTAAAACACTTTTACAGGATATCCATCAACAAACAACTATCTCAATCGAAAGCATCACTAAAAAGTTTCCCGACACGAAATTCAAAATCCAATATATAAAATCAAGTGCATATATAATATCAACAAAAGATAATGCCCACTGTAAAAGAACTTACTGTGCCCCAACCTCCCAAATTATATGCAAGAGAAGATAGAACCAAACAAATCCATTAAGATAAGCGAAAAAAACCATATACAAAGCAAACCCAA
The DNA here is from genome assembly GCA_014898755.1 of Handroanthus guayacan. Taxonomy (NCBI): domain Eukaryota; kingdom Viridiplantae; phylum Streptophyta; class Magnoliopsida; order Lamiales; family Bignoniaceae; genus Handroanthus; species Handroanthus guayacan. The sequence continues at coordinate 313,154 of JACFYI010002414.1, forward strand.
TTATCCAAGCACCCTAATCAATCAGTCAAATCAGCTACAATATAAAAGAATCCAAAATTAGAAATCAAAGAAAAAGAAAGAGACTCAAAATGTACCTGAAAAACCAATCCCACTATAGTAGTTCCGGTTTTCAGAAAAGAGGGTTGCTTCAAACCCTTCTGCACAAGCATCTCATTCCTCTTGCAAAGATCGAAAGAAAACCCACCCTTTGGCTGCATCGATTCTGCTATCTTCGCCATTTTACCAAGGACTATCAAAACTAGCCGGTTTAAGAGCAAAACAGAAGTACAAATCAAGAATTTATGGAGCTTCAGCGAGACTGCAAGAGTTGTTAAAAGGTTTGTGAGCTTGGGGGAGAAGAAAAGGAGTCCGTCCGGGTTAGCGGATCTGAATCTGGGCCTGGGTAGCAGAGGCGAACTTGGATTAATTTGGATCCGGATTCTCCAATATTAGTACCAGGCTGATTCACGCTTTTTATGAGTATAATAATAAAGACGTGTTGGTAGCAGAATTAGTATCCTATTCTTGATAAGAGTGATTGGGTGAGCCCATATAATATCTCATAAGATTTCATAAAATATTTAATAAAAATTTTTAAAAAAAAAAATATTATTAGCTCCCTATATAAGATGTTAGAATTTCATGAGTTCTTTGAATTAATTACAAAATTATTATTACTAACATCTTGTAAGCTAAAAGATTCAATATAAAAAAGTGTATTTTCACTTTGTAACATAATCAATGGAATATTTCACTGGCACATGCGACGCACATGTGAATAATAACGCAGAATTAGCCAAAAAAAAAAAAAGAAAAAATCACTTTACCATTTGAACTTTGTAGAATTTTGCACAATACCACCTATCAATAGAACATTACATAGGAAAATGTACTTAGGTTATAAGGTAAAAATTTTGGTTAGTTAAGATGGTAAAGTGAAACTTTTTTATCAGATTGTACAGTACAAAAATGTCCAAAGTTCAGATAATTTAATATTATTTTCCTAAAAATTAACTTCGTTTGTTGCCTTTTTAAGGAGCTTTTTGCAAAGAAATCCCCATACGTTTTATGTAGTTGACAAATTAAATCCTACAAAAAATTTATTAGCAAATAAAATCCTGTGAAAAGAATAATTATCTAACCGCCCCTTCCATCAATTTGCATTTGTAGAGATAAGTGAAATGACATTACTACTCATTTTATCTTCTTGCCAATTTACATAATCGGGGTTTTTCTTGTCAATTTATTTTAGCCTAGGTTTTTGTACCAATTTTTTTACGAGTAAAATGGGCAATGTGGTCTTGAATAGCCAATCAGTTCTTCACTGCAAGCATGTGTAGCAAACTCTTTTGACAGAGATTTTTTTTAATTAAAATTTTCATAAGCGTTCTAATACTAATTAATTTTTCACACGATTTGATTCACCAATTATTAAGGATCTCCCCTTTTAAGCATCTTGAATCCAGGCCCAAATTGTGTTCTGTAACCTAGTTGAGCAACAGATTGTGCTGATGTAGAATTTGCTCTTGAAATCATCGTACATCATCTTTATTATTCCCATGTGAGTGTTACTTTAATTTGATGTCACACAATACATTAAAATATTTGCATCTTATTCTTCTATCTCATTGTATGTCAATGCACTTGGAAAAGTAATTTGATAATTTGGCCCTATTATATTACGATTCAGAATTTTGTACATAAACTATGTTATTTTTAAGGTTAATTTCTCTTATCCAGTGATGTTATTTTACCCAAAATATTTATGTTTTGATGGTTATGAACCTTTCTCTCCATGCATTTGTTATGAGATCGTTTCAAGCACTAGTTGAGACATTTATTAGCACATGGGCTTTTGTCAAAAATTTGCGGGTAAATCTTAAAAGACATCCAGAGAGATAGAGTGTGCATGAATGGATGAAAATAGATTCATCTATTATTAACTAAAAACACCTTTCAATAGTCATAACATAATTATAATTACAAGGACTATGTTTTTAACTCATAGATAGAAGATGTTTCCCTTTAGATTGAGAAATATAAAATACAAGTACCAGTTCTTGGATTTATGTCTTCTGTCAAGCATGATTTGATGAAATGGGCAAATGGTCCCAATAGATCCATTGATTTTTAGATAATCTTTTGTTGTCTGAATTAAACTGCGTGCCTTAAGCATATTAGCTGACTTGTACTTGTCTTTTGGCTGTTCGCTCTGTGTCTTATTTTGTACTCATACTGTAGCGTTTTTTCCATTAAGCACTTTCGGATCATTTGTTGTTAATCATTATTTTTGGTTTTGTAAAAATCCGTTACAGAAAAAATGCACCTATCTATAAATTCTATCAAAGTTAGTGACTCTATCATGTGATGGAAAGTTCATTTTTAGATGAGTTGGGTTGCAAGTCGAATATTTTCAATTGTCCACTTAAAAATATTGCAATATGTGAATGGTATATGAAAATAAATCTAAAAAATTTCTATACAATATATGTATGTTGTATATGCTTATTTGCATATTTATGCTTCTTCCATCAAACTCTAAAATTAGTTCCATTCACGTATTTCACATGTCATTTTACCAAGTTTCACATTATTATTAAGACGTGCAAGGAAAAGATGTTCGAAAAGCTTAAGATATTGACCTAAAGACTGGGTGAAGCCCTTCTCAAAATCAATTATATATAGCTCCTTTCTTTCAAGTAAGACAAGAAAATTTAGATTGCTGCAATAGAACTGTAGGCGCATTGTTTTGGCAGTGGTTTCCATGAATATCAATTTAAACAAAAATCAGTTTATAATTATTATTTTCTTTACTTAAAAAATGACACGAACAAAGTTTTGTTTTGTTTGGTTTTTTTATTTTTATTTTATTTTTTTGTATTACCAAGTCACGTGCGTGATATAATGCTATATTTCATTTTCAATTAATTAAAATTTTATAATAACATTTTGTTACTTTCTTATATTAGACCAATTTTCTTTAATGATTTTAACGTTGATGAGTGTTTTAGACAACCTCCTCCTCCTCCTCCTCCTAACCTTCACTCAAAAGTTCCAGCAAAACAGAAAAATTGTCAGGGGACCTTGAGATGTCCTGACGGTCCTTCCATGCTCAAGTCAAGCTACCAGAAAATATGAGATAATGATAAGTAAAAGAAAAGTTAAATTGGAGCAACATGTCTAAAAAACAAATAGCAAAACTTGCGAAGCATTTTTTTGCTTGAAAATTGAGACAAAATTAATTTTCTAACTTGTTAAATAGTACGTCGGAGATAATTATATTCAAAAGTATTCTTTTTTTTTATCAGTATATTCAAAAGTATTCTTTTAAATAAATTTTGCGAATGTAGCGCCTGACTTCTACGTACATAAAATATTATTTGAGATTATATGACATTTGGTCATACGCATTTCTTTCTTTTGAAGACATTAAGATGAAAATATGGTCGTTTTGATATAAAAATGTGTGTGGTCAATGATGTTGGAAGAGAAGTCATATGATCCAAGTAAGTTTGTCAATTGCCATATGAAGAATAAAATTAAAAAAGTCAAAATCTAGCATCCTATAACTTTTATTTTAGACACACAACGACTCTTAGCTTTATAATAGTAATAGAAAATGTTTATCTAATAAATTAGTTTAACTTCCTTTCACATCATGTTATTTATCAATAATCCTCCCTCACTGCCTATGAACTTTTCTTTTCTTTGCCCCG
>JACFYI010002414.1:354324-365461 GCA_014898755.1 Handroanthus guayacan
ACATATTTCAATTGCTTGGTGGATGAGGCCTTTCTCCAAAATATAATTTAAATATAATTTTATAGATTTTATAAGTTGATGAGACCTCCGTCCAAGTGACGAGGCAGAGATTTGATGACCTAGAGATCATGGGTCCGATTCCCATTAATTTGTGGGCTATTTTTCTAATATATAGCAGCCTTGCGGATTTTTTAACTATACAGTAAGCTCTTAAATATTTTCCTTGTTGATGCACTCATCTTTATTTGATGGTTATACACTGTTTGAATGTTGTAATCAGATTCACATATCCCAATTGCTTGCTAGGTATCCAGATGAATTTGAAAGTACACGTATTATTGGAGAAAGGCAATTCCAAAAAGCTGTGGAACTTTTCAATCTAGCATCAGAAAAATTGAAAGGGAAGATTGATTATCGTCATACTTCTATTGATTTTTCCAAACTTAATGTGACAATCTCAAAAGAAGATGGAGGTTCCGATGTTGTAAGAACATGTCCTGCGGCATTGGGGTTTTCGTTTGCTGCTGGAACAACTGATGGACCTGGGGCTTTTGATTTTAAGCAAGGAGATGTTGAGGTACGTTGCTCACGTAGTAAATTGATCGATCTTTAATTTGGAAACGTGAGCAAATTATTGTGTGTGTTTTCTCGGAGTTTCAGAGTAAATACCTTTTTAATGGATAAATTAAATTTTACCTCTTTGGAAAAAAGAAAATACACAGAAAATTTTTTACAAAAAAATAATAGGCACCGAATCTCATTGTATTTCTGAAAATGAAGCTCATTGCCTCCTAATGAAAGGGGTTAAAATGTATGATTTTGAAAAGTACACGGTGGGGCGGTGCCTATTATCTTTTTATATAGGGTTTTCTCCCGTTTTGACTTTCACCAAGAGATAAAATGCAATTTAACCCTCTTTTAATCAATAAGTATGCGATCACTTTAATTGTCATCTTTTGGAATATCTATAGTGTTGAGGTTAGGAGTTACTGGACTGATGGGCTCATGAGCCCATTCCCTTTATTTTATCTAATCCTATTAATTTCTTGAATTATAATCGATCATTATTATTATGAATTGTATTTATTTTATAATTACTTTTATGACCTTGAGGATGTACTGGGTACATCAATATCTATGTTCTTTCTCTATAGGGTAACACATTCTGGAGGCTCGTTCGCAGCCTACTTAAAACTCCAACCAAGGAACAAGTGAATTGTCAACAGCCAAAGCCTATTATGCTTGATGTTGGCGAAATGAGAAAACCATATGATTGGGCGGTAAGTTGCTGTCGTGTTAAAATCTATTATGTTTTGTCATAATCACCTTGATATGTTTGTGCTCGCTTGCTAAGTAGTCCAATTGTTTAGTTAACTTGTTGGACATAAACCATAAGGAATTTACATGAATTAGTTCTTAGTACTTGTCCGAGATGAAGGGAAGTTTAATGATATGCATTCAGATATGGTTGGGATTTTCTATTTTAAAACAGTATTTTATCTCCTATTTTTATATTCATTACATATCAAGTATATTAAATTTTTTCTTATAAAAATACGAGATTGTGGATGTTATAAATTTGACGGGCATCGGTACAATAAAATAGGAGATGAAATACGAATTGAAATAGAGGATTGAAAGTGATTAAGAGTGGATATATAGTGCAGTAGTAAACTCTGACATTCCTTTATTACTTGCTTAATGTGAAGTGTTGAGTGTTAATAGTTTGCAATGTAATGCTATCATATGCATTATGATTCTATGAACCATAAAAGAAGTAAAAATGGATGCTCATTTTAGTATTTCAGTAAGAGCAAGTTTGCATAGTTATTTAAAACATTTTATAGGTTTCTACATTGTATAAGATACTTTTCCTACATTGTATAAGATACTTTTGGAGCTTAAAAGAGATTAAATCTTATTTTATAAATAAGTTGAACAAGATATGACGGAAGTATCACTTTTGTGAAAAAAAATCAAAAGTTACATTATCAAGTTTGTGCCCAAAAAATAAGGTACCACATATGTCAATTGGTATTAACTATGGTCGAAAAGTGAAAATTTCCCACTATAAAAAAACCTTTGTGGATTTTAAGTAAAATTTCCTTTATTTAGCTCTTTGCAATATCTATGCACTCAACTTCTAGTTCTTAATGTTATGTTTCTCTTTAAAATTTTGTCCTTCAATTGCAAGTGCTATTGTAATTACAAGATATTTGAGCAGTTGTCACTGTTAAAAGCTAATGTTAAGAGAAAATAGGGTTAATTGAATAGTATTAGTTAGGGATTGTGGAAAATTTATCATCGTATGTAGTTGTACTGGATGTTTTAAAGTCCATGGGGAATTTTTTTGCACATTTTATCTTTCACCAAGGAGTAAAATACAATTTACCCCCTCAAACCACACATAATTATAAATTTTTGATTCCATCACTGCCTCTTGCCATCTCCTTATAATGGCTTTTTTCAGTTTTTCAATCATGTAATTTTGGCTAACAGCTAATGGTCTAATCTTCATGGATCTTGTCATCATCTAAGATTGATCACTGATGATATTTTGGTTTCTCTATTGTAGCCTTCAATAGTACCACTTCAAATATTGAGGATAGGGCAGTTGGTCATTCTTAGTGTGCCTGGAGGTACAAGCTTCGTTTATTTTCCTTGTCTCTAACTACTTAGCATTTTCCTAAGCCTGATTGCTCAATTAGGATATGTGTTCAAGATTAATAAATTGCAAATGTCTTCTTCTTTTTCTTTTTTAAGAATTTATATATGATGATGCCTAAATTGTTGCTAAATATAAAATGTTCAACAACTTCAAGGTATTATTTAGCTACGCACATGGTGGGAATTTTTGTCCTAAAAAGGCGTCTCGAATGATAAGAGAGAGAAATAGTTTATAAACTATATATCTTAAGATTCTCAACTCTTTCGATATAGGACAAACTTGATGTCATTAATGTAGGTTTCTATTTGCAATTCATTACTCTTCAAAAGGAAAAATTGCAATTTTAGTCTTTCAACTATACCCTCGCTATCTTTTGGTCCTTTCCGAATTGGCGATTTAGTTTTTGTCCATGACCTAAAGCAACCCAAGAACTTTAGATCCTCTAGGCTTAATTTTACTGACATGGACCCAAATTGACCTAGATGGGATTGAAATTTGGGGTTCTGTCTTATATGGCATTTTTTGCCTCTTGATCACACATCTAGCCTTTACATAGGATAACATATCAAATGTATACTTTTTTTAAATATTTTTCTGGGAAAAATTTTGTAAGGTAAAAAAACAACAAAAAATTTGTTGCAAAAAAGGTAAAAAAGAAAAAAAAAATGAAGAACGTTTCAGCCAAAAGAATCACAATTCTTTATTTTCCTCACCTACGAACCCTAGTTTCTTCTTCCCCAAACACACAACAAGTCCTAATCCCCACAGCAATTCCTAATTGCCCTAATTCCCCGACAGTGAATCTAAGCAAAAAGAACGAATAGAATTTTTTAAATGGAACCAAGGTAGTGTTTCTGTCGAAGGTTGCTGCAGTTAAGCACATAGTAGTGGTGGTCCCAAGCGTCCTTCAATGTTTGCATTGTGTCCTCCAACTAGCAGTCATCTCGGGACCAACGAACCAATGTCCTTGTAGCGGCCATCAGTCAAGGGTCCAAGTCGTAGTCGGAGAGGGGGTGCTGGGGGGAAGAGTTATAGAAGGGGTATTGGAAAGAGGAAGAGAAGGGGTCTGCTGAGGCGTCATACTGACAGTGATACTATGGGTACTACTACAGTGGTAGAATATTAAATAATGATCATTTTGGATTTGAAAATTGGAGGAGCCATTTGATTTCTTTTATTCTTTGCTTTTATTTTTTAAAAATATTTTTTGTTGTCCCATGTGGAGGATTAGATGTGTAATTATGTGACGATTATGTGGCAAAAATTGCCACATGGCAGGAAAGCCCCAAATTTCAACCCAATTTAGGTTAATTTAGGTCCACTCTAGCAAAATTAAGCCTAAAGGATGTAGATTACTAAGGTTTCTTTAGGCCATGAACTAAAATTAAATGGCCAATTCAAAAAGGACCAAAAGGCGGAGAGGCAATGGACTAAAATTGCAATTTTTTCCTTTTCAAAATGTATTTTTGGCTTGCTACTCTTTTGAAGAAAATGAACATTAATAATTTTAATTGCACTATAGTTAGTAAAACAGTTTTAAAGACTACACCCATCGTTTGCCCATAGAATTCATCTAGTAATATATTGCATAGACTCTATTTTTATCGATATAAATTTTATCTATGTGATGTAATGTCATACTAAGAAAGAAATGTTTAAAAGTATTTTCATATTAAATATATCTTATTTGATAATTTATAAGATAATCATTTTCTTTCTTTAATATACTAGAGTTCACTACAATGGCTGGAAGACGACTTCGAGATGCGGTTGAGAAAGTTCTCACTAGTAGCAATGAGTTTGGAAGCAAAGTGCATGTGGTTATAGCTGGCTTGACAAATACATATTCGCAATATGTGACAACATTTGAGGAATACCACATACAACGTTATGAGGTTAGTTACTTTATCACGTAGATAATAGGATAAATTGCATAAAATATCTTTGTTTAACATGAAAAACAATTCATAAGTTGAAATAAAACATGATAAAGTGTCTATAGTATAGGACTTTTGGATACACAATAAAAATATTGAATATTTGTAATCAAAAAATTTATAATCATGGTGAAAGTAGCAATCAATAACTCCAAATTAAGAACCATAATGAATGTGATAGCCAATAATTCAAAAAATCCAGATGAAAATATCTACCATAACTATATACAATGGTGGATTTTCCATTATCATCATAGAAACTACACATCATTTTTATGGTAAAGTTATAGCAAATAGCTTTAAACTATCATTATTTCCTATTGGCATCACTTTCAAACATGGTAATCGCTCAAATTTTTTATAGTGATATATTTTTTGTGAAGGTTACTAGCATTTGAGAAAATGAAAATCAATTTATAAAATTTCTAGTTTAAAAAGAAAAAACTTGAATAAATAGATACATTGGCTGGGCACAATAAAAAACACACACACAAGATTACCTTAATTGTCATCTTAATTAATAGAATTTGTCATTTTTTCCCTAGTTATATACTTACATAGATTTGGTGGTAAGCTTTAACATTTATGATATTAGGTAAATAGCAACAATCAGCCTAAAATGAATTACTAGTGGCGAGTCATTCACTATAAAAAAATATATATATTGAATTAAAAAAAATTTGAGTGACAATATAAAAGTCATAATTAGTTCTAAATAAAAGAGAAAAAAATTATATTCTGTCAAAAAAAAAAAAAAGGTTTTTCAAAACTTAATGGTGACACAAATGTGTCTATATTATCATTATTGACAAATTGTGACATATGTATAGTGACTACCTGCAGACAATGAAAATATTGTCATCAAAGAGTAGTGATATTCATCACTTGATTGTTGCTATATTTGTGTCTCTAATTATCTCTAGTAACAATTTAAAGTACTACTTTTTGTCACTATTAAGCTATAGAGTGACAATATAAGAATATTTATCATCCACTATATATTATTAGTGATAAAATAGAAATCATTGTCACTTTTTTTCTTTCGTTTTTGTTTTGTTTTGTTTTGTTTTTTTGTTTTTTTGTTTTTTTGTTTTTTTTTGTTTTTTTTTGTTTTTTTGTTTTTTTTTTTTTATTAAACCCCTGATCTTGTAGTGATTTCACTCAAATTTATATAATACATTTTAATTTGTAACATGTGGCACACTTTATCCACTTAGGGTGCCTCAACACTTTATGGCCCACATACTCTTAGTGGCTATATTCAAGAGTTTAAGAAGCTTACAGCAGCCCTTATCAACGGACAATCAATCGAACCAGGACCACAACCCCCAAATCTATTAAGGAAGCAAATAAGCTTACTTACTCCAGTTGTGATGGATGCAACCCCAATTGGTGTAAATTTTGGAGATGTTACTTTAGATGTACCTACGAACTCCACCTTTAAGAGAGGTGACAATGTGACAGTAGTTTTCTGGTCAGCATCTCCAAGAAACGACCTTATGATAGAAGGTACATTTGCTCTGGTTGAGATGCTAAAAGGGACAGAATCTTGGGTGTCTGCTTATGATGATGATGATTTTTGCCTACGGTTCATATGGTCGAGACCTGCTAAACTTAGTACTCGAAGCCATGCAACCATACAATGGATAATACCAGACACAGCTGCTTCAGGTGTATATAGGATTAGGCATTTTGGTGCTGCAAAAAGTCTTTTGGGATCAATTAAGCATTTCACAGGTTCTTCAAGTGCTTTTGTGGTGGCATGAGACCTTTGTATGCTATTTTGAATCAAACAAGCTATGCAATTGACATCTTGATACGTGTAGTGTTGTAATATGTTTATAGTGTTGGCTCCGACAAATAACATATTTGGTGCAAATCTAAGCCTAGTTAGCTTCAGTTATGATCTTTTATTCCAAAATCATATTTTGTTTTATCTCCTATTCATTGTTTTAAATACACGCTTACTATATTAAATATTTCTTTATAAAAATATAAGATTATGGATAACATACACTTGGCAAACATCGTGCAATGAAATAGAAAAAGAAATGCAAATTAGAACAGTGGATCCAAAGTGACTTAGTTTATGAGACATCGAGAATAAATAGGATGATGTTGGAATAAGCTAGCCGATAAGCCCTATGAAACCCCTTTGATTTTTTAGCATATACACTAGCTTTTAGCGTTAAAAAGAACATGATAATGTTCATATTAACAAAAATAGTTTGCTAGCTATTCTCCAATGAAATACATGGCTAAATTGTGCTACTCCATAAACTCAATCTTGTTTGTCATGGCTAAATTTATAATAGTAGGTTAACATTGTTGCCATTATTAGAGAATCACCTAATTTGATGTTTTAGTTGTACCACTTGAAGGATAACTTCCAAAGTCACTAAGTTTAGATGGTATTATTTACTCTATTAGGGATTAAATTACAAACAACCCCTTATCTATAGAGTCAATTGTATGGATGACAATGGGTCCAAGTAGAACCTAGACTCGTCCCAAAACCCACCCCTAGTGGGATGGGTTTTTAACTTATAAACGGGTTCTGGGGCAAGTTCAAGTTTTCACATTTTAAGCCCGAACCCCTCTCATTATAGTATTCATATATATTTTATATATTTATATGATATATTATATATGAAAAATATGTACATATTTTAAGTTTTCTATTGAAAATATGTATATTAAATATATAATTTATATATATCATTTGAATTAAAGTGATTGTATTGTATTATCTAGTAATTTGTGCATTCAATATTTATAGACACAACACATAAGTTTATGATTTATAATTTTTTCAAAGATCCAAACAATGCATATATAAATTCTTCAATAACTAATATTTTATTAATATATTATTTTATCATATTTGAAAAGTCATTAGGATTTTTTTAAAGAAAAGTATTATTATTATTATTATTATTATTATTATTATTATTATTATTATTATTATTATTATTTTCATATTTTAAACATTGTATAGTGGGTCTAACAGGTCTACTGGGTCCAACCCAGTAACTCCCGATTCCGGGATGGGACGGGTCTCGGGTCCATAGAAATCTTGGTGGGTGGGTCACGGGTCTTGCCAAACCCTCTCCAAACCCTCTCCAAACCCACCCTATTGCTATTTTTAGTCAATTGCACTTTACCCCGTGATCATTTCAAATGTGTGATTAATCTCCAATTATCCTAAAATGTTCGGTTTCACCCGCCTCCCAAACCCTAAATCCAGCCAAATATTACAAGAATGTTCCATTCAAAGCCCCAACATGTCTTCAGCATAGGTATAGTAAAGGATATTTAAGTAAGAATATTTCATTGTGATAAAATTAGGGTCAAATTAGTATGATTTTGTTTAATTTAGCCCTAATTTTGCCGCCATCATTTGCATAATTTTGCCCTAGTTTAGCTTTAGTATCGTCGTAATTTTGTTAGGATGAAGTATTTTTAGTAAAACACCCTCACTTGATGACTTTGAATGGAATATTCCCATAATATTTTGTTATATTTGGAATTTAGGAGGTGGAACAAAATATTTTACAATGGTTAAGGGATTAATTACACATTCGAAAAGATTAGAGAGCAAGGTGTGATTGACCCCGTAAGTTAGGGGGTTGTCCATACTTTACTTTATTAGAGGCATCAAACGCTTCGATTTAGAATCATGCAGCTAAAAAGGATGCAAGGCAAGAGACTAAAAATGAATCGTATATTATTTGTTGTATTTGTTTGGGTTGTGTTGGATATTAATAGCTTGTTTAGAAATTTAGTTGAGATTGAAACTTTGAGTTATATTAATGACTTAAACGATAATGGCTATAACTTTTAGTAAAATCATGTATAATAATGAGTCATGACAACTTTCAAGTTTATCACTCAGCATTGATAGTAATGACACTCTCCGTATATTTAGTGTTGAAAATGTCTAGTATTTAAGATTGTTGGAAGCCTCACATACAACGTACTCAAAGATAGAATTATTTTTATTGTACGCGATCCATTATTTTCTAGTCAGTTGTATAAATCTATTATCATTGGCAATTTACTATTATGCTTTTATCCATTTCTAATCCTTACCCAAATTTATCATAGTGTATACATTTTAGAAATCCCACCAAGAATTATAGTAAGGTTAGGAAATATTGTTAAATAAAGTAGAAGAATTAATATATGCATTAGGAAAAAAATGCATTTATTAGTGAAAATGCGACTATGAAGAAGATCAGCAGTAGATGATCATATGGCACACCAATAAGTAGCAAAGTTCTTCGGAATATAACCTAAACTAGTTTGTAATTCATTATGAATCTCAAAAGATTTTTATGATTTCACATGCATGCTATATATATTTGTATATGTGGACAATGGTGTGTATATATATATATACTAGTCATCGCGCAATCCCAATGCCCGTTGTATATTCTTTAGATCATTTTCTTCTTAAATTATTATATTATTTATGTTATTTTAACAAAAATATATTTTTTACATTCTTAATATTATTGTATATTATTCTAATAAAAAATATTTTTTACACTCTGAAATAATGGTAAGAAGAACTAAGTGACAAAAAAGTAATTATTCAAGAGTAACATTAATTATGCCATTCTGCAAGAAAGTCCATATAACTTTATTTGTTAATATTATTATTTTTAGGAAGATATGAGGATTTCCCAACGTATACCACATTTCCAGTTAGATCAGTTTCAACCAATGACATATTCAAAATGATGAATATCATACTCTTTTTCATACTTAAATTTAGAAATAACGTCAGCAACAAAACACAACGATCAATGGTGGAGTAATTCAAATATTTAGTTGAGAAGTATAGAAAGGATGAAGCAATGGCTTTGCTCCACTTCTTTTATTTATGATAAATTTAAATTATATGACCTTATTTATGAATAGATCACACTGTGAAAATAATTTTTCAAGTAAAAGTTTGTGCAATACAATTCAAAGTAAGATAAATCACAAAAGATGAAAAGAAAACAGATAAAATAGGAAATATTCAAGATTAGCATTTGTTTTGTTTTCTAGATCACTTTATTCTTAACTTGTTATATCAAAGTATGTTATTTTAATATGAATTATTTGTTATAGTGTTGTTATAATTAATGGACATATATCATAAATTACTCCATTTCTTTTTAAAATAAGAGAATGTTGCATAGATGAAAAGTATGAACAAACTGATAAAGTGAGTGTGTAATATTAAATTTTCATTAAAAGTGATGATTAAAAAGTTGTTTTCTATTCAAGAAAAGTAGAATTTTTTATGCATATTTATTATTTATGGACCACTCTTTTTTTTTCCAGTTTTCTCTCTAAATGTCATGATAAGTTTTGTTTCACAACAGTCTAGATTACTCTAGTTGTTACTTCATATAGTTTTTACATTATGTTACTAATCTTATCTTATTATATTATTTAAAACAGAGTCAATTCCATGATTTCATCTTTCTCTCCTACATGGATTAAGGGGTAGATAAGTTTGTTTTTATTCAGATTGCCGCATATGCATATTTCCATCTTGATTTTTCAGTTACTTTGAGGCATTAAACGTGATTCCTTCCATATTTCATTTATATATGTAATTATTAATTTTTTCTTTATCTCTTTATATATATATATATATATATATTTTTCAAATATGTGTCTCTCATCCTCTTGTATTACTTCCCTAGAATTATTCATAGTAATCCTCATTAGTTTTCTCTTTCATATCTTTTGTAATTATATTGTTTGATATTCCTAATTTTATATTTTATTGCATAATTTCTTTTAATTAAGTTATGTGTTATTTTCCCTTTACACACATATATAATTAGGCCAATAAAGTATTAAATTAAAATATATTATTATGTGGAAACATGATTTAGATTAATAATCAAACTTATATTGAATTTTTAAATTTGAATTGTATACAATTATATTCTAATAACTGTGAAACCGAGTGAAATTCAACGCAATTATTCTCTTAGGCTCGTTTGCTTTATAGGATAGGATTAGATGTGTTAGATAAAGTAAATAATGTATTTTCTAAAATACATTTCAATCCAATCTCATGATATGTTTGCTTGCATGGATTTAAAATAAGCATATTTCATATATTGTCCAATTCATTGTTTGGTTCATAGAATTGATCCTTGTGATAATTGATAAAATATCATAATTGACCTTCACATTTTATTATAATTGCTTTTTTATCCCTTCATAAATTATATATTAGAGTTTGATTTAATTTAATTTTAATTCTTTACGGATAATTTGTTTTTTTTTATTGATCTTAAAGATCTGTAATCATTGGATTATGGATCCGGCCCATAGCATATAATCTGTAATTCAAAAGCAATTAGGATTAGAGACAGAGCCACTTATTAATTATGGGCTCTAAATATGTTAACTAAACAGTCAATTAATGTGGGTTATGAACCAATCCCATATCTTCTCTCCCACTAAACGAGCTCTATGAATCAAGCATAAATTTTTCAGGCTGTGAATACTTTTCTAG
>JACFYI010002414.1:370031-386896 GCA_014898755.1 Handroanthus guayacan
TATCTTGGTTCTTCTCCACGTGGGTTTGGTGGTTCCTCTGGTTTCCCCCGTGGCACCTCAACTTTTGATGATATTAATTCCAGGGAAGCACTTAGATTTGGTGAAGGATCCAGATCTTTCAATCTTTCTGCTGATCCGGTTGGAAATCCTTTTCGTGATGGCAGGTTGCCCCCAATGTCTGGTTACCAACAAAGAGGTGAGATTGATGGTCCAGGGAATCCTAGATTTGGTGAGCATATGGCTCCTGGCCCGCTTCACAACCAGGTTGGGAGTGATGATGTGTTCAGGCCAGATAGGCCAGGCCACTTAATGCGGGGGAAGTTTCCTGGCCCAGGATATTTGCCTGGTCATTTCAATATGCCTGAGAGTGCTGGACCTGGTGCCTTCCCTGGTCATGGTCGTCCTGGAGAGTTGGGTGGTCCAGCGAATTTCCCTCGCCCTCCTTTTACTGAATCTGTCAGAGGTGACAGATCAAGTTTTCCACATTTTGGGGAGCCTGCCATGAGGAACAGTTATTCACTGCCTGGATATCCGAATGCTGGGAATTTTGCAGTAAGTCTTATTATCGCTTGGTTTTTCTGTCTGGAGGTTTTACTGCCTTCCTCATTTTCCCTTCTATTGAATTTTATCTATTTGCCTGCTGGCTTGTATTATTTGGTATGCCTATTTGTTTGTGCACGTTTATTTGTATGCTTCTGATAAGTTATTGTGCTTTTACTGGCAGGTTGGCATGGATTCTTTTGATCAGTCTAGGAAGAGGAAACCTGTAAGCACTGGATGGTGCAGGATCTGTGAAATTGACTGTGAAACAGTGGAAGGGCTGGACATGCATTCGCAGACAAGGGAGCACCAGAATATGGCTATGGATATGGTCAAAAGTATCAAGCTGCAGAACAAAAAGAAGCGGAGGTGAGTAATTATCTGACTGTGTGGGCCCTATTCAAATGCAAGGTGCTATCATCATTTTTCAATTGCTATGCAGAACCTCTAGTTATATGCCGCATGAAGGAGGAAGTAGGAGTAGAAAAGGGGGTGGACGTGGAAACAAGCCTTGATTCTGTTAGATGCTGTTATTGTAAGTCTGATTCTTGTCAGGACTTGAGCTGCACCTTTTCTATGTGCATTAGCATGTGAACGTCCTTCATATTTCACAAGTTCGGCACATACCCATTTTATTATTTCAGGTTGCTGCCTTGTTTGTGCCTTGTGGAGATGGTTTTGAAAAGAAGTCCTTTGGCAGTTAGGTTTGTTGGTTTGTGACTTTGAATATCTTTCTTTCCAGCATGAATAACTTTCCGATGAATTGATTATTATGTTAAACTGCACTTTGTTTTCATTGTTGTTATGAGAAGAATTTATTCTGTGCTCTTTTCTCCCTTTCAGCTTTTTTATATGATTATGGGATCAGCTTGGGTTCCGAGGAAACTTGTTCTGAAGTTGAAAACTTTCTGTCATATCTTCTGGCACAATGCACAAGGTGCAACATATATATTAGACTGTTATATTCCTTCTCTCTTTTTATTTTAGAGACATGGAAATTTTGATGTATTATGGAGATGGAGGAAACCAATGTCTAGTAGATGGTGAACTGAGTTGCTAGCTTTTGGCTTATGATGCTTTCCTTGACTTGGATGATCACAAAATGATTGTCACATTTTATGTGTAAGTTCATGATGGCTTCTCATCCTTGCGCCCAAAAATAAGTCCTGATTAAAACTAAAGGAAACGATTTTACAAAAACTGATATGTCATGGATATATGTGCTCGTGACGAGCTCAACTGTAAAGATTTATTTGTGGATTAACTTAAAGAAGAAAAGCATTTTTTGCTGTAGATTAGGGGTTTAAGAACATACGGATTTTAGATGAAGTTTAAAGTTAGATGCTGCACTTACTGCCCCAAATATAAGAGACTGGTCTCTCTATATAATAAGTTGAAGAATTGATTCATGGTGTTTGGTCAAGGGGTAATCAGATTCCAGGGATCTTCTCTGTTCTTAAATATTTAGTTTCTTGGTGTTTTTGATATCAATGGATGGATATTTCAATAAACAAATCAACAATATTAACATGTAGGTGATTTTCTGGAGTTTTATGATTAACTTAGTCATGTTTCTTTATATTTTGTACTCCTAAAATATAGTAGTTCAGCTACTACCCTAAGATAAAACAAATGAGCAGAAGGTCCCATTGGTTTTCCATCGAACATAGTGTATGTTATAAAAGAATTTGTAATTTTATCCAGATTTATGGCTTAAACACCTTTCTGTTTATTAGGTTATGTATTAGTAAAAACCATGGGGAATTTGTAAGCCTGAGCACTATATTGCATATAAACCACTTGTTTCGCAATACAGCTTACAGATTTAGGCTTCAAACTGAATTTTATTCTTTAGATTATTCATTAGTGAAAAAATATTGAGAGTTCATCACAATGACCGAGCAGTCTCGTGTGTATAAACCACCTGTATTGCAATACAGCTTACTCTTTGTACATAAACCACCAGTATTGCAGTACAGCTTACTCTTTTGAAGGTTTTTCTAAACCCCAACAGTCCATATGGCAAATAACATTGTTTCACTTTTAGGCTACAGTAAAATATGGATTTCTGGTTGAAAACATGAGATGCACTATCTTAGCTCTGCTGACTTATTTTAGCGAAAGAGTATTGTCGTTATGCTTGAATCACTTAGTAACTCAAAATGAAATACAATCTGGTTTTGTTCTTGATTCCATGATCATGACACGTAGAAAAATATACAATTTGTTTAGTGGCATTCAAGAAAAGCCATTCCAAGATTGTCATTAATGAAATGGTACCTGGAAAAAATAAATAAAATTGTTGGAGGATTTTGGAGTTGGATAATTGTGCCTTTCTAGATTAAGTGATCTATGTCCTGAAAAATCTTTAGTGAAGGTGTTTTGATTGTTTTGAGTTGGTCTTGGTCCGCATCACCCCTGATCCAATATCCACCTCTTTGCCACCAAAGTCTCTTCAGCCTGACCGCTTGGGTTTTATTGGATATCACCATCTGCATACAGAGAGTGCTCATCCCCTTGTTAGTTTTGCCGATATCATTAGTCATTGTGTATTGTCTGTTATGTCCTTTCTTCTTGGGAGGAACATTCAGGTGGCTGGCAAAAAGAACTAAACTTTTATTTTTGGGTTTTTGATGGAGAATTTGATTTGGTGGGATAGGAAGGTACTGTCAACTTAATAATGATACGTGTTTCCTGTGAATTTTGAACTAATGGTCAGAAAGTAATGAACCCATAACTAGATGTAACTATGATATACCATTTAGTGGTAATTTAATATTTGAAAAAAGATTATTCAAGTGTTAGACTGGCATATGTTCAGTAATTTACTTACTGGACCTTAGACTTATTTCTTATGCTGACCATTTTTGAGAATTATTTTACAATAAATGATGTTCTTGACAATATTAGCAGAGAACACGATAGTGCCATGATTTTAGTGACATTTTTTGACAATATGGCTCCACGTAATGTATGTATGACTGCTTTAGTTTTGTCACAACAATTTTTGCCGAGTTGTTGTAATCCATTATAGAATCCCTTTCTGGTACGTTGTTTTGTCCTTTACTGAGAAGTGGGTCCACGTGTTGAATGATACAGACAATAGTGAGGTGTACTTGGATGAATGTTAATGTGAGGGATAAGAACAATTAATAATGGCATATTTTATGTTTGCATTTATGACTTGAGGAACCTATTATACAGCTCTTGAACTTTTTAGGCTGCAATGATGGTCACTTCAAAAGTTCCTGTCGAAACGCTCGCTTGTATTTTCGTTTACATAGAACTTATTTGAAAACCTGGAAGTGTGCAGATAAGCATGCGCATGTTGCGTACTTACAAACTTACTATTATGAGACTACCCTGACTGATATGTAAGTCTTTTTAGAAGAACATAACGAAAAGTTATCAATGTGTGGGATCTCCCCATAGAATCAGAAACAGATTATGAGAACAAAGCTGACAGCTAATACAGGTGGGTCACATCCACATAACATAATTAAAGCCTGGGGGTATGTTAGTTGTATGTAAAATTAGCAGGTAGCATGAATCTGATTTTGGACTTCATTCCTGTAGAGAGGTTTTATGAAGAAAAACTGGGCTATAAATTTATAGCAAATTTTTTGTCATCACTTTATTATGTTTTCAAAAGGCGCTATATATTGAATTCCATTTCTAGAAGTCCAATACATTATTTGATTTTAGAGATGAACACTCTCACTTCTAGCCAACTGAGTATGGTATAGTTGCAATATACTTGACCATTGATACCTCCAAGTGAAACATTTACCAAAATGTAAATCTTTTTGTAGTGGTTAGGTGGCTGCCATGGATCCCTTAGTCCAGAGTAGAGCTTTGGAAGTGGTGGGTTCTCATTATTTCTGCATTAGGTTTTAGATGCTATATTTGAGGTAATATCAGTAATCTTATGATCAATCAATAGTAGTTTTTGGTTTCACCAAGCAGACTTCAATATGCTTCGTAAAAGCTTTTTGGTCATTTCAATTATCACTTCACTGTTCCGAATCAAATAGCAATGGCTGGACTGGCGTGCCTGGTGGACAGTTGGGGAGAACTGTACATGTTCACCAACTGTTTCAAAGGAAGACAGCTTTATGCAGTTTCTGGAAATTGTTTTCAGATTTTTGGTTTGGGAATATCTTAGGTCGCATTCATTTCTAGTTTTTCGACAATCTTGTCGAAATAATTGGTACCAAAGTGATAAGACTCTGGGGATTTCTGTTTTACAGCTGGTTACATAAAAATTTAGAAGGATGCTTTTGTTTCAAATTTTAAACTTTTGTTTGTAGTTTGAGACCTAGTTCCTAACCCTCGTGATATTATTACATTCTTGAGTTAACAAGTATTGAAGTTGATTGTTTTTCTGGTTGAAATTTCTCTATAATAGATCATTTCAACCTGTCTTTATTCGGGAAGCAGAAAAGAGAAAAGGCTGAAAGTTAAGCAGGATGGTTGCTCGCTTGTCAATTGGGGGTAAGGATATAGTTGGTGTAGAGTTTGTTGATAGTGTAATTGTCTTGATTTATTGTTGCTTAATTATATGTTATTCTTCTATAATCTTGCTCATTTTTAAATCTTTCAGCTTAGTTTTCTGTAGTGGTAGTTCTAACCCGTTTAGTGGTTTATAGCACACTAGTCTTAGAGGTTCTGAATCAGAGTTTATGCATCTTTGTCGCTGTCTGTTGTCTATAAATTACGAACTTAGTGAATATATGAGCTTCCAAAGCATATGAACATATGGAATTAGATGATTGATTCTGTACGGATGAAGAAGGGAGAAGACACTGGTCTTATTGGGTGTTAGTATATGAGCAGCAGATGAAGCAGATTGGAAATATAAGGATTAGAGAGTTTCTTTTGCTTATCAATTGAGATACTTTAGGGGAAGTATAAAGTATGTTCGTTTTTAGAAATGATAAGACTCAAAACATTATTAAAATTTTGGCTTGAACTTTTGGGTTAATGAATTTTAGTTGTTGAACCAAGCTTGATAAACTTGGATCACAAGCACTATTTCGGCTTTGCTTCCATTCTCGCCCTTCCTTTCCTTTTCTTTGGCGATGGAGGTGGGGGGCAGAGTTGTGGGTTTTAGGAAATAGGAACATCTCTTTAGATGTGCTGTTGCCGAGACATAATCTAATGTCTTATTTACTTAATATCTGGAACGAGGGTTTTTGTGATGTTGGGTTGGGCTAAAACTTCCTTCTAACGACTGCCTTCTAAATTAACTGAGCTTGTTATCTCCGACTTGTTAATTAATTTTTCGACATTGAGTTTGAATTTTTGTCTTGACCTTATAGTATTTGTACAATTTACGAACCTATTGTACTTTCTATAGTTTAGTGCTTATTTGGCATCTTCTGTCTAGCGATTTCTATTTGCATATGCATGTGTTCCATTAAGTTGTGGATCGCTTTAATAGTGTTACAAGTTATGTCAGAGTTTTGATCTATGGAATCACTGGGAATACTCACCAAATTTGAGGTCAGCAGACCCTGGTTTGATGACTCGCACGGTTTTGTGTAGGGTGTGTCGTTCACAGGAGAAGCCTTGATGTATCATTTTCAGTAAAGCGAAAATATTATTGCAAAATGATCTTGACATTAAGAATATAAGATTCAAGAGAACCAATAAACATTTAGGTCCCTATTATGAAGTATTCTTTCTTCCAAGTGGTCGGAGGTGGAGAGTTCTCAATTGGTTTCAGATTTTGGCTTGCAGACAATTGTGAATTTCCATGCATCGTAACCCATTGTCCGTTTCATTGATTCACCACCATGCTTTAGGTTAACGTAATAAATAAATAAGAACTGAACGGAAAAGGGCAAAAGGCCTTTCCTTTTCATATATTTGGTTTTAGGTTATTTTCTTGTATCGGAGAAAATTTGCTATCTTATTAGCACCTTAAATTTGCTATCTTATTATCACCTTTTCTTTCAGTAACTACTATATTGTCTTGACATTGGTATAATTGTTGCTATCGGAACTTTGTGATTCAGCAAATGACCTTGTTAGTGTTCTACTTTGCTTTTGATTTGCCTTATTCTTGGATTAGCCTGCACTACGTTTACATAAAATGACATCACGACTTTATCGGAAAAATGAATCTGGAGGACTGTGGATGCAGTAATCTTGCCATTGGAACTGGATATTTGAATCTTGGCAAGTCAGTAATTTTATCAGATAGAACAATTATACTCACTATGCTAGGAGAAAAAGAACTAGCATAATTCACCAAATTTGGTTTACCTTTTTGCGAGTGGCGATTTAGAAATCTTTTGCTTGCTCCATTTGTGGGCATTTTTGAGGGGTTGATTACTTGACATTCCATGAAATCCTGATTAAATGGTATAATCTTGAAGAACCCACGAACATGGGGGTTCCATGTAATTACTAGAAAACGCTTGGACATGATAAAACCAGGTAATATCTGGAGGGCATATGAGACATGGTGATCTGGAAGTGGGTTTGCAGAATGTGATTGCGGGGTTGGGGAGTGTGTTATGGTTTTTTATGTGTTACAAATTACAGTGGTGGGTAGAAATTGTTTTGAAGAACGAAGAATGTTAGGTTATATTTTGGGGACCTAGTAAAACTAGTTAATATTTGGATATTTTGGGGGTTGTTTGGCGAAATAACATTTGGAAAATGGTATGTTGGAGGTGGGTTTGCAGAATGTGATAACGGGGTTGGGGAGCGTGTTAGAAGTTTCTTTATGTTTTGGGTAATAGGTAGAAATTGTATTAGGCAGTGAAGTGATATTTCATTTTGTTTTGTTGAGATATTGTTTACTGTAGTTGTCAAATTATTTAATTTTGTTTGGTTAGCGAGGAGAAATTGGAATTCAATTATATTTTTTGATATGATTATAATCATAAAATTTATATGATACGGTAGATTTCTTCCTCTTCTTTTTGTCTTTTTTTTTAATTGACAATTCTAACCTCGGGGAATCTTTGTATTTGATGCTAATGTTCTGGCAAGTGTGGGTTGTTTTCTGGTTGCATGGGTTTTGTAGGAGTACTTTGCTTCAAGTGTTTGGTGCTCCAATTGGACGGAGAGTTCACTGAGGCTGCAGCTTCTTTTGATGAAAGTCCTCTTTTTATATTGTTCTGTGTCAATATAATACAATAAATTAGATTCATTTATATTATTTAGTGTTGACTGTACTTGTAAAAGTTGAAGTTTATTTTGTATAAAAAAGATTCATTTATTTGGATCTGTTATTCCCATTTCATTTTAACATTGAACATCTCAACGTAAAAGGACTAGTTTGTACTATTTGCATAAAAATTCCCATTGTTAAGATGATCAAGGGGGAAGGACTAGTTAGTCCTTCTGCAAACTAGTCCTTTTACAAAGTTCGTACTGCTTGAAATTGAGTCGAGTCGAATTGAGTTTGGAGAAATATCTCATGTTAGGGATTGATATATATTTACATATATATATATATATGATCTCAGAAACCCTATGATCTTAGCTAACCCTCTGGTTAGGAGCACTTTAGAATCAAATTTTTGTTTAAGAATATATTTTATGTCATCTTCAGAATCATAAAACTCAGTCGATTCGAGGCTTTACACGCCATTTCTTGTTCATATTTTACTCCAAACTGTTCAGATTGTGGATTTTAGGGTTATCGTGATTCTTAGGAGAACGCAAATCTGATTTAAACTGAGAAAATTTAATACGGAACCATGTGAATAAATAATGGGTCATCTGCCATCCGCAAAGCAATAGATATTCAGACCAAATTGGACATATTCATTCCAAAATGGCGGTTTAGAAAGGGCTGTCTTTGTGAGGTACGACGAGAGATGGATATTTCATGATGGCTAAAAAAATATTAATTTATATCCATCCTATTTAATATTTATAAATAAATTATGCAAATATATTTTTCTTTGACACAAAAATACAATATTACTTTTTCAAAAATAAGAAATAAAGAAAAAAATAACAATCAAACGGACTTACTTGATATTATATTCTAACAATATTTTATATACGCAAGAATAATATATATAATATATATAATTGCTCGTTTTTTAAATGGAAAAGAAATTACAAGACTCCATTGGTAAGGGATGAGAAAATGAGCTGGAATATTACTATATAAAAATAAAAATATATATTAAAAAAATAATTAATTTCCAAAATATTAATAACCCTAGATTGATGTAGCCGTTAGATATCCACCCGTTAAAACTCGGAATCCAACTCAGACCCCACTTGGCCCGCCATCAATTCCAACACCATTCTTTTAAATTTCAAAATTCAAACTCCAATTTTTAGCCGTTCACTTCAACTTCCCTCTCTCTCCATATAAACCCCCAATTTTACCCTCAATCCCACTTCTCATTTTCCATTAATTCTCTCTCCAACAAACCCTCTTTGCCTCTTGTTGTTATCTCTCTTTTGTTCTCATTGTTTTTCTGCATTTCTTTGATTCAAGAAAAACAAAAAGGGAGATAAGAAAATGCGTGAGATTCTGCACATTCAGGGTGGCCAATGCGGCAACCAGATCGGTGCCAAGTTCTGGGAGGTGGTGTGTGCCGAGCATGGTATTGATGCCACCGGAAGGTACGATGGAGATTCGGATCTGCAGCTTGAGAGGGTGAATGTTTATTATAATGAGGCGAGTTGTGGGAGGTTTGTCCCTCGTGCTGTGCTTATGGATCTTGAGCCCGGAACGATGGACAGCCTTAGATCTGGACCGTATGGTCAGATTTTCAGGCCGGATAATTTTGTTTTTGGGCAGTCTGGGGCAGGGAATAACTGGGCTAAAGGGCATTATACGGAGGGTGCTGAGTTGATTGATTCGGTTCTTGATGTTGTCAGAAAAGAAGCAGAGAATTGTGATTGCTTGCAAGGTACATAATGTCAAATTTCTTTAACTATTTTGGTATTATTGTTGAACAATTTGTCGCATAAGGACTTTGTAGTTTTAGTGCAGATGTTTCGTTTGAAAATTTGTCTGTGAGAGTACTCTTTCTCTTTTACCATTTCAATATTGGATGTCCGTTTTATCTTCTTTTGTAATTGCCTCATGATTAAATATTTCCATTTCCTATATTAAAAATAGGGATTTCTTTATTTCTTGGTTTTACTTTGAATATTTGTCTGTGTGAGCGTATTTTTTAACATTTAATTGGTATTCTGATTTCATTTTCATGTAATTGCCGGTGTGAGAGTATACCCTCTTATGTGCTGTAGATGATCTATATGTCCACATGTAAACGCATAGGATATGTATAATTCTGTTACCGATGATTCACGGACTTTGTTTTGTTGGATGTAAAATGTGTAATGGATCTATGTGGTTATACGCTATGCAGGATTCCAAGTTTGCCATTCATTGGGAGGAGGAACGGGCTCTGGAATGGGAACCCTTTTGATTTCGAAAATAAGGGAGGAGTATCCTGACAGGATGATGCTCACATTCTCTGTTTTCCCATCGCCCAAGGTTTCAGACACTGTTGTCGAGCCTTACAATGCCACATTGTCCGTTCATCAGCTTGTCGAGAATGCCGATGAGTGTATGGTTCTTGACAATGAAGCGCTTTACGACATCTGCTTCAGGACACTTAAGCTCACAACTCCTAGCTGTAAGTTTCCGTGTGTTCTTGCAGTGTTTTGTAATGAATTCAAGAATTCACATTGTGTTCTTAGTCATTGATTGTTCCAATGTTTGTTTTGGCCTCACAGTTGGTGATCTGAATCACCTGATTTCTGCAACCATGTCTGGAGTCACATGCTGCCTCAGGTTCCCCGGCCAGCTTAACTCTGATCTGCGTAAACTAGCCGTCAATCTCATCCCGTTCCCTCGTCTCCACTTCTTCATGGTGGGATTCGCTCCGCTCACCTCACGTGGATCCCAGCAATACCGTGCTCTCACAGTTCCTGAACTCACTCAACAAATGTGGGATGCCAAGAACATGATGTGTGCTGCTGATCCTCGTCACGGTCGTTACTTAACTGCATCAGCCATGTTCCGAGGGAAGATGAGCACCAAGGAAGTTGATGAGCAGATGCTGAATGTGCAGAACAAGAACTCGTCCTACTTCGTCGAGTGGATTCCGAACAATGTGAAATCAACAGTTTGTGACATTCCCCCAACAGGGCTCAAGATGGCATCTACATTCATCGGCAACTCGACGTCGATCCAAGAAATGTTCCGTCGGGTGAGCGAGCAATTCACGGCTATGTTCAGGAGAAAGGCTTTCTTGCATTGGTACACTGGGGAAGGTATGGATGAGATGGAGTTCACCGAGGCCGAGAGCAATATGAACGATTTGGTGTCGGAATATCAGCAATACCAAGATGCAACTGCCGATGAGGAGGGAGAGTATGAGGATGAAGAAGAATATGAAGAGTGATTGTGGGGGAAAAATGGCTCATTGGGGAGGTTTGGTTGTTGTAGTTGTAGAATTTTTAGTTGCTTTTTGGTTTTGGTTGTAATCTCAACTTCCAATTGCAGAAGTGTCAAAACATTGGGGAGGGAGGGATAATCAATTTAAGTATGAAACAATTTCTATTTTCGTAGAAGTCAATTGCAATTCTTAAGTTCGTTCTGCAGCTATAGCTTTTTATGCTAGATGATTATACTCAAAATAATGTGGGATTTAATTCAAGTACCCAAAGATGAGCTTGACATTGAGGCCTAGTCCAATCATCATTTTTATGAAGGGAATAAATAGTCACTTCAACACCCCTTGAGGTTTTTGACATTCATCTAAGTAATGGGAGTGCTTGTTTGATAAAATTATATTGGGGGGGCGGGGGGCGGGGGGGAAGGAAAGAAAGAAATTAGGATACAAGATTTTGATTTTTTTGGATTCATAAATCCCAAAAATATATTTAAAAATAAAAAAATTTTGACCAAAAAACATGTATAGCCGCTCATAGTTATCATAGAACAAGACTCTACCTCATAGCATTGTCTTCCTAAAATTCAAGGAGTGATATATTCTAATATTATTTATTAGGTACAATATAGTATTTCTTGATCTTGTAAATTCTTTCCCTCTAAAAACAAAGAAAACAAGAAAGGCAACATTTACATCAAATTATCCATCCAAGGACCTCCACTTTGAATCATAAGTACTATTACTACTCATTGAACAATGAAAGCCCTCCAATCCTTTGTTAACTTGTGGCACTTAGAATGCATTTTTGTCAATTACAAGAAGACAACCGGCAAAATATACTTTTCGTCAAAAAGATAAAAAAAAAACGGCAAAATATACCATTATTTCATGCAAAAGTTAATGACTTCATTTCTTCCAATATTATGGCCTAATCACTATGTCTATGTACAATTTCAATTTAAGATGCCACCACCTGTAAACAAAACAAATTAGCATTAAGATACTAATCAAGTGTAAAACAAAAGACTAGCATGTATTATAATTATTCATCATAAAATACATATATAAAACATATTTACCGGCGAAGATCTCCCATACAATTTAACGCCTCACTTTTGACATTACCTATGATAATAAAAAATAAAAAAAATTGATAGTTTGTATAAAAAGCTAATTTATATTTATGTAATATAGGTAATTTTATACATTTAATTTATGCCGTCACAGATAATTTTTTCTAACTTTGTCCCTGATTTCACCAACCAAATTATATTCATCCCAAAGTTTTAACCTACCTCCGTCCAATGTCTCTCTGTTTCATTTCTCCAACTATAAGTACTTTATATTTATACTTCTTCAAATTACAAAATTGTTAGTCATGAAATTATAATACTCAAGGTACATGACAAAATAAGAAGTTTACTTAATTTTTTAGGTGACTTCAATATTTAGAATATTAATATAATTTTTCAAACTATTAGAAATATTTCCATAATTAAGTCTTTCGGTGTGTGTTGAGATAATGATCCGTTTTTAAAATAACAAGAGATGAGTTGGTAAATTCACTATTTGGAATTGAAAAGATACATTTGTCACGAACACAAGATTGTAATGCACTACATCCATATAAAGACCGCTGTAGTCTTTTGGACGAAGTGGTACCGCCTTCTCATTTTCATAAGGGAGGTATAGGTTCAAATCCCATCAATTGCGTATTGGTATTTATCTACTGTATGGTAGCATTTGTTTAGCGAATGATAGTTTAAAGAATTTGACATGTACTTAGTTCATGTATTTTTAAAATTGTATTCATGTAAAGATATTAATATATGACTGAACATAATCAATTTTCGGAAAAAAAAAAAAAGAAAGAAAGAACCAAACAAACATCTATATAAAGACCATCTCCCCCCATTTAACCTCCACAAGCAAAATACCTACTCCCTCCCATTGCTTTCTATTGCATTCCTCTTGCAAATCAATTAGCTTCTCTGCAAAATGAGTCCCACGGTGGTCTTCCTCGCTTTTGCTCTCTTCCTTCACGGCGCTCTTGGTAGTTCGAATTAATTACCAACCTTTTCCATTTGCACTATCATATAATATATATATATATATATACATGTGTGTGTATTTATATTTATATAGGGATAATTACCTCAACGAGCTTTGAAGTATCATAATTATTGAAACAGCTCATATGATTTGAAAAATCACAATAACATCTCATATCGTTAGATAAATAACTTATAATGTTACAGTCAATTTGTTAAATTTTTAAGGATCGACTTGTAATGTGCAAGGGGTGTTATCGTAATTTTCTAAACCAAAACTGGTGTTTTTCTAATCATTTCGTGCTATGATAATTATAATATTTGTTCATTTTGGTTATGTAGGGGAATTTGTGTGTGAGGAGTTACCGGTCGAAATGTGCTCCTTCGCGATCGCATCCTCTGGAAAACGCTGTTTGTTAGAGACCTTCGAGCGCTCAAATAGTGGGACCCATGAATTCCAATGCAAGACTTCTGAGGTTGTAGCGACAGACATGTCTGAATATATCGAGACCGACCAGTGCGTGAGCGCGTGTGGAGTCGACAGGAATTCTGTCGGCATCTCTTCAGACACTCTCTTGGATGCTCGGGTCATTCCCAAGCTATGCTCGCCGCAGTGTTACGATAATTGCCCAAATATCGTTGATCTTTACTACAATTTGGCCTCAGCAGAAGGTAAGTCTTCTCCTTCATTTCTATTTCCACTTGAAGAATGCTCGCTGTATTTAAAACATCTTATAAGTTTCTATATATTGTAAGATGCTAAATTTTATGTTGTAATAAATTATTGAAATATTTGGATAAAATAAGATTTTAGAGTTTATAAGATGTTAACAATGATAATTTTATAATTAATAAACTGAAATTCAGTTAAGAAACATGTTAAGATCTTAGATATATAAACACTTATGAGGTCTTAACATTTTATTTTGAAAGCTTATAAAATTATTTTTAAAAAGAACTATCAAACATTTCTTGACATTCTTATAAATTTATTAAATATGTTGTCAGGCGTTTTGAAGAGCTTATGAGCTCACCCACCAAAGACTCTCTTTAGCTTATAAGATTCTTACATCTTATTTTAAAATATTAAAAAAGAATTACTGGACATCTTCATATAAGCTCCTAACATTTTACCAGATATTTCAGCAAAGAGATTGCAACTTCTTAAAATAATGCTAGCGTTATTTTAATATCTTATTTTTATCAAAACATTTCAACAACTTATTTTACAATAAAAATCTAATTTCTTATAAGCTTCAAAAACATCTTATAAGATGTTTCAGATAAGTTCAGCTTATAATTAAGCAATCTGTAAAGTATTTCATAAAAACTTTAAAGAGCTAATAAGATATCAAGAAGTGTTATGTAAATATATATATATATATTTATTTAAAAGCTTATAAACTATCAAAATAAGATAATTTAAACCATGCTATATGTAATGTGCCACTATTAATATTTCATAAACTTCAAAATGTTATTTTATCCTAGAACTTTAATAACCTATTTTTTATAATAAGATCTGATATCTTATAAGCTCTAAGAATATCTTATAATTAATACGCAGAAAGCTATGACATATTTTACATAACCTTCTGCAAGCACCGTCTTAGTTGTCCAAATTTATAACATTGCCTTTGCTTCCCTCAAATAGGAGTTTATCTTCCTAAGCTGTGCGAATCCCTGGGAATAAGCTCTAGTCGACGTTCTGTAATTCAGCTTAAAAGCTCAAGCGCAAAAGCTTATTCTCCTATTTCTGCAACAGCTTATGGCCCCTCCTCAACAGAAGCACTTTCTGGTTATGATTGGGCTCCAGCACCTGAACCTATGTGATTTGAGTGCAAATGAAAAATAAGACCATATGTTATGTTTCTCAATAATTTTTGCTGCGGCCTTTGTACTTCCTTGTATTGGCAATCCTATGAAATAATTGCAGTTTTATTAAATAAAACTCGGGAATTTTATCAATGCATTGTTTTTTCTTTGTTGCACTACAAATAGTTTAAGCAATTACTATAACTGAAAACTGTTGTTAGTAAGAAATTATGGTGGTGAAAAGTTATTTGTTACAGTTTCACCCCGACAATGATGCATAGTTTTAGTGAGGGTTGTGGAAAATTCAAAATGGTAGATAGTCGTGGTGGATATTTTCACCTTCCCATAGGCCATGGTAAATTATGTTTTCAAAAATTTTGGGTTATTGGCTACTGCTTTCACAATGGCTGTTAATTTTGGGTTATTAACTATAGCTTTTACCGTGGTTATTAATTTTTCGGTTGCCAAAATTCAAATATTTTGTAGTATTGGTACATGTTTTTTTTCCTATTAGTCCTACTTGTGTAATAAGAGAAAGAGGAAGAATGAAATTGAAGTGTGATTCATGTACCTAGTTTAGGTTCATCCTTGAGAAAGTTTGGGGAATTCTTCAACCAGTACTAAAATAGGCGTGTGACTTTGTACATTACCGTAAGGGCCCAAATTGCATTTTAATAGAGAAAAATGTGTAGCCAATGAGCTTTTGTCTTAGTGACAAGGTGAAGATTTCAAGATCTCTTGGTGATAAGTCTGATTCTCACTAATTGAGATATTGATATTAATATATTGATTAAATATAATCGTTTTTTTTTAAATTATAGAAGATGTGTAGAGTGTCGTATTTGCAGAATTTGCCATTAAGTACCTATTATCGTGTTTACTTGTTTCAACTAACCAAATCAAGGAACTTTAGATAAATAGTTAAAAACTAAATCTATCCAGGAAATGTGTTCCCCTAGAATAGACTCATCTATTTCCAATCCGAAATTAATATCATATTTATAGAGAAAAAAATTAAAATTATAATGATGTAGAATTCAATTCCAATCACTCTGATATATGTGCTTGGTTATCTCAGTGCGATTTGCCTGGTCCATGTAATTTACGAGCTATTATATGGACTCGAAATTGACCCAAAGCGTAACATCAAGTGGCGACTGCAGATTCCTCTTTATAAGCGTAAAAAAAGTTTTATCTCTGCGTAATCAAGCTGTACAACTCAAAATTTTTCTCTTATTATTTATTAGATTTGGTCATGTGAATGGGATGAATTCCATGATAGTTCATTTAGTGCTCCTTTACTTTTGTTGGGATAAATGTGCAATAGACAAAATGTAAGATCAAGTATGGTATAAAATTAATTTACATTAATTGTACTAACCGTTTATCTTGAAAAATTACATAAGTGATATAGATTACATCATTTTTTATTGATTGATAAAATATAGATGATAGAGTGTAATTTCCTAGAATATTCTTTTTAATGCAAATACAACATAAACAGAAAAGGGCAAACACCTTGACAACTTAATAGAGAATCTTCTTCTTCTTCTTTTTTTTTTTTTTTTTTTTTTTTTATCCCAATTCAAAACCTTTGAAATATTGGGTTGGATTCCTCAATCACACCGTCGATGCCTTGATAAATAATTAAAGAAATTGAGTTCAGAATTTGGGCCATTCACAGGCCGAATACAATTGTGAATTGAGTAAATAATACATCCAACCGCATCCGTAAAAGTAAATAGGTTGGACTTCATTCAAACATGATAATTCGAATTCGAATTCGAATCCTATTATCAATTTTTATAGTTCAAACGATCCAACCCCAGATTCTATAAGGTTTAGTTCCATCAATATCAAGTTCGATTCGATGAAAACTCAAAACTCGATAAAAATTCCAACTCGAATTACACTAAATAACTATTATAGTCGAAAAAGTTTATTCGCTATTTTAATAAAGAAATTACTTTCAAAATTATAAGTTTATATAATTATGATATGATTCACATATGTTACTATTTAAGGGTTTGTGTTAATTTTATGTAAGATTATTATTGTAAACAAAAAA
>JACFYI010002414.1:392822-438980 GCA_014898755.1 Handroanthus guayacan
TCGGGGATAGAGCAATTGCTACGATTCTTATTGCTTCCAATACAATTACCAGGTCCTATTCAAAGAAGAATAAGACAAACAAATCAAGCAATTTATTTTTACACAGCCAAAATAAACATTCAAAGACATTTTCAATAAACACATGCATTTTGACAAGCCTTGAGAAAATTAACACGAGTGCAGAAACGTACACGTATAGGATTCAGATATAACTTCTAAGCTTTTGTACTTGGCCTGCATCTGGATGAGTTTATGAGTTCTTGAAAACATATGCTTTTAGAACTTATAAATGTGGGATCTTATTTTAAAAATAAATTATTGCAGTGTTTGGATAAAACAAGAACTTGGAACTTATAAGGTTTTAATAATAACAATTGTTTAATTTAAATGGTTGAAATTACATAAACATGTTAAGATTTTAAGAATAAGTTAGGAACTCCATATTTTTCTTAAAAGAGCTTGTGAGATTCTAAAATATTGTCTTAGGGGTATATAAGCTCCTTCGAAAAATTTACTAGATAATTCAGCAACTTATTATTAAAATAACACCTAATGTCTTATAAGCTCCAAGAATATTTATAAGATATAGGACCTTATAAGATGTTCTAGGTCAGCTTAGCCAAACACCCTTTAAAAATCAAGTGTTTAATCAACAATATTGATTGGAATTTTTCTAAGTAGGACCTAGTGACATAAATGTATTATTTTGCATTTCCCATTTTTATGCCATATAAGTTTGCATATGTATGCATAATGGAACAACCCAATGTTAAGCAATTTGTGTGTGTATACATGTATATATATATATTTTGTTTCTGCATGCCCCAAGAAAAGACAGAAATAAGTCGAAATATACGAACCTTGGCTGCAGTTTCAAAACCAGACTCCCCTTGCTTAAATAAGGACCATGGTGCTTTTTCATCAATATATACATTCCCAGCAGTTCCAATCTCCAATACAGCCTCACAAGCTGATGACAGTTCGAGATTCTCGTAATGCTGTCTGGCTTTTTCAACCTTCAATGGAGTGAGAATCAAAGGTTAAAACATGTCTATGTAATCTAGTCTATGTAAGAAAGAAGCCAAATTTAAAGGAAAATTAATTCGGCAGTTCACAGTGCTGTGTAATTAGGAACAGGAAGGAAACTAACACATAAACGGTTTTTGGCTAAGCTCATTTTAAGTATCTTATGATCCGCTAAATCTTGTAAGATGTAAATCTTATTTGAAAAATAAATAGTTTAAGCGTTTGGATAAAGTACGATATTAAAGCTTATAAAATATAGTAATCATAATTTTTAACTAAGATGGTTGAAATTGAAGGACGATGTTAAGATCTTAAAAGTATGCTAGGAACTCCCCATCTTTTTTTAAGACCTTATAAAATCCTAATATTTTATTTTGGAGCATATAAGGTCTGTCTTAAAAATATTTACCAAACACTTTTTCAAATTTTATTAGCTCTCCCCGAAACCCTCATGGTTTATGGTTTCAGAAACTACTTCCTACCATCCATCAATTTCCTCAAACCATAACCAAAAATTAACTTTGTATGCGGAAATTACCAGATTCTCAACGGTATCTCTGAATGCATTTCCTTCTGCTGCAACTGTTGAATCAAAAGCAATGGTTGATTGGCAATTCTTTCTCAAAAGTCCGAGTGTGCGATTAAGAAGATTACCTGAGGTAAAGTCGAGATTAGAACCCTGACAAGATAAAACTGATGCAGTGGGGAGTGTGTATATAGTATATGCCCATGACTTTGTGTATATATTGTATTATAATTGTATAAACTGATCTTCATAGATCCACTCCACATGTTATTTATTCCACACTTTCAAGAAGTGGCGCCAAACAAACTAAGCTGTTCTTGATTGCTAGTTTCGGTTATATAAGCATAGCTATGACACGTGTCATGTGGTGATTGAATTTGCAATACCTTGCTAAGGGAGTTCCCTAAACAAAAACAAGAAACTCAATCGGGTATTTACGCAGCGGGGGGGAGATAGAGTACCAATAGTATTCGCAAGATTTGCATTAATAATATTGATGAAACGTTCCTCTGAGTAGTCCCCATCACTACCAAATTCCACCTCCTTAAGGAAGAAATACCTGACTGCATCAGGTCCAAATCTTTGCACCAAGTCAGTTGGTTCAAGGGTATTTCCCAGCGACTTTCCCATTTTCAAGCCATCCTATCATATAAAAAGCAGTTTTACATTAAATAAATAAGGAAGGAAAGGTAAGTGTGGAATGCAAACAAAATGTCACATTTATAAACTTAGGAACATAAGACAAATATTAGATGAACACTTAACTGTTCATTTTGTGCAAGTGGAAATACGTGGAAATGCTTGAATTCTTTGAAAATGGCTGTAACTTGATAGAAGTGAAACAGAATCCAAGTGTGACTATGTACTACAAATACCACACAAGTATTTCATTGTCAATTCAGCAACTGTAACAAAGTTGTTTCCATAAATCATCCAAAAAATGGATCATTATGAATAGAGCAATATGTTGTAGGAGAATAAAACTAATCCAAATGCTACAGGCTGTAGATAAGGGTTAACCACAACCTACTCTGGGATGTTTAAATGCGTAAATACTATGTATTCCAGGAAAAGATTAAACTTAGGAAAGTATAATGAACGAGTTCAATTTAAATGACCCAATAAACAGCAACACCCTCTATTAGGAGAATATGATACATATTAGAAAGAACCCGTAAAGTTAAAATAAAACATGGAATACCATTTAAAACTTACCTTTGTCAAGAAGCCATGACCAAAAACCTTCCTTGGGAGGTCTATTCCAGCTGACATTAACATTGCCGGCCAATAAACTGCATGAAACCGTAATATGTCCTGCAAATTATTCGTGAAATTGACTTAATGCATCCAGTGAATTTATATAAAACAGTTGATCAAATGAATTCAACCAATTTCTCGCTAACTAGGATTATATAGGAAAAAAATTATTTCATACATCTATATTGGCCCAAGGCTGAGCGCTACATAGGAATGGTAAAATCAAGGTGTGAGAGGTTAACACTGTATATTGAGCTCTTTCTCTGAATTTCAGATAACTTAAGATGAAGTGCCCTTATATCTTCGTCCAATAAATCATAAATTATATAAAGTCCCTGTAAGTAATTTTAATGTGATATTTTGGAGAAGGCCCATGATTGATAAGACTACCCAGAATAGTGATGGGAGTCTTATGTTAAACTGAGGAACAAAGCTTCTCCAGAATCATTAGGGATACAAATGACTTGGCTTCTCAAACGTCTGCTTTATCGAAGGGGTTATTTATCTGGTCATAGATTACTAATTGTGAAGCTTGTTTCCCAACAAAACAGACAAAAGAAAACAGATCCCTGAAAAGCCACTGCAATACTACCTTCCCAATCAAGTGTAGTGATGCAGGCCAACCAGACAGAATGGCAGTTTGTAAGTTAGGCTGCTTCTTATCCTCCAAGAGAGCAGATATGTAACTGTTTGACAAGACAACAGAATGAAGAAAAAGTAATATAAACAGATTATCATGGATGGAATAAGAAGAAATCGAAGAGACTGAGTAAAAATATTCAAATGTAGCAATCACATTAATATGCCATAAGGTGCGTTGAAAAGCTGCCAGATTATATCTACAAATTTGCGATTTTCATCATTATAAGACTAAGTTTTTACAATTGAAAGACCAATAGACAAACCTAGCACCTGCACAACAATGACAATATGGGCAAAGCCACAGCTTGCATGGCTCATAATAGACCGAGTTTATAGAGGCGGAAACCGCACAATTTCAAGTCAATTACCTGAATATAACCACTTCGAACACACTGAAAGCATAAAATATAGCAATCTAAATAAATATGAGACAATGATATCATAAGCAATCCTGATAGATCATTACCTTTTAGTGGAAATAGGGAGAGGAAAAAGGGGAAAAAAGAAAGAAAGAAAGAAAGGGAAATTGAGAAAGAAAAGAATAATGAGAGGAAAGAAGGACATAAAAATAAGCAAAAGAAAACCTCAAATTAGAGCAGTGTTATGATGAGACAGAGAACTTATTAAAATGTTAAGTACATGTTTATGGAGGTTCTCCAGATCACAAAATACAGTAACCAAGCAGTAATTGAGGATTCAATAGATTACCCCAATAAAGCATCAAACCATACGTAGATAGTCTGTTTCGCGTCATCAGGCACTGGAATGCCCCAGCTCACTGACGCCCGAGAAATAGAGAAATCTCTCAAGCCACTTTTGACCCAGCCTTGCACCTGGAGAGTTTATTAAGAAAACAGTGTCGAAAGGAAGTAAAGCCATGGAATGGACTTTGTACAGAAATGATAGACAAATTTTACAACATCCCAAAGTAAAATTCTGACGAGAAATCAGACTTATTAATGAAGTAGAAGAAACGGGCATACGATGGGACCTCAAAAGTCAAAGTCCAAAGTCATCTTTTTCCATATGAAAAATGCAGTTTCTTAATATAAACATTCAGCTCGACACGGGGTTGTGGCTAAAACAGCACCTGACACTAACTACTGAAATAAAAATATCATAATCATGGAGTCCTTCTATGTTAACTATTTACTGGTAGTTTGATATTTCTAGACATCATATATTAATATGCTTACAACTATGAGTTTGACACTTGAAAATTTAGGATCTATATAAAAATGATTCTAGTAAAATATTTACCAAACAGCAGAAAATTACACTTGAGATACTTAAATATCATAGAACCTCATTCAGACGAAAAGAAGGCTGCACAAAATCTGGATTCTCTGTCAAAAGCTCTTCTAATCGGTTTTGATACTTCGATAGTGCAAAGAAGTAATTGTCTTCCTTCCTGTGGAGACATGGCTTCAGGTGCACAGGACAGCAATTATTTTCCAACAATTCCTTCTCATCCTACAGGTTTACAAAGGAAAATTGACAGGCTTAACCAGCTAGCAAAAGTAAAAATTTTGTACTAAAATATGCATATCAAATCAGACACATAGTGCCAAATTTCTCAAATCGAGCCATCAGCAATGTACAACAGTTTTCCTTGTATGGGGAATGGGCATAATACATGTCAATAGACCCATGGGCTACTCCAGTCCTAGTGAAGTGAAATATTTAATATAATCAAATCAACTTCAATTAGTCAAAACTAATGACAGAACCACATACAAGCCAATCATATCCTCAATCTAGCTCTGCTTATGACTTAAGACTATCTGTCAATCCCATGCCCTGTTCAGTTCCCTCCATCTCTCCCCCAGTCATTCCCCTCATCAGCTTTCTTGCCAGCATGCAAAAACTTCCTTTAATCCACTGCAATCGGCAATCCTATGAAATTCGATCAAGTGCCCAACTTTTCCAAATACCAAAGAATTAAATGACAAGAAAGACAGTGAAAAGAGGATTTCTGACAATCACACTGGCCTCCTCTAAATCATCAAAACTTGCCCTTTGATTTCACATGCCAAAAGATAATAACGAACCTATACCGTGTACATCCAATCCAGGCACCAAAACTGAGTTAAGTGGCGGAGAATCATCATACATGGTGTTGTCATGTTTTTTAGTGCTTTTAGTAAGATCATTTCATAACTTTTTTCTGCTAGCATGCAGCACTATGACTTTTAGCTCTCTTTACAGGAAAGTTATTTCAGTAA
This sequence comes from Handroanthus guayacan, assembly GCA_014898755.1. Classification (NCBI taxonomy): domain Eukaryota; kingdom Viridiplantae; phylum Streptophyta; class Magnoliopsida; order Lamiales; family Bignoniaceae; genus Handroanthus; species Handroanthus guayacan. Next base: position 398,499 of record JACFYI010002414.1, read on the forward strand.
GTTTAAAGGCTAATATAATTTATAAAATGGAGTACAACCATGATAACTTGTTTCAGCAAGGGGCCATACCTTATATTCCTCACAATTGACACAATATAGGCCCTCATAGTCAGCACGGTAGATATCGCCACTGGAGAGAACCCTAGAGTAGAAGTCCTTGACAATGGCCTCATGACTGGGATCGGTGGTGCGAATAAACTTGTCGTAAGATATGTCTAACTGTCAACATGACGATTCAAACACAGGTAACCAAGGCTATCACCACACATGTTAGAAGTTTGAAAATAACAAATCTAGTTACCAAAAATACCTCCGTCCAAAGTGCCTTATAAGCTTGTGAAATGAAATTACAATGTTCACTAGGGCTAGAACCATTGGCAGCTGCAGCACTAGCAATCTTTTCCCCATGCTCGTCTGTGCCAGTTATAAAGATAACCTTCTTCCCAAGAAGCCTCTACAGTTCATTCATAAATTTTTTTAAATAATCATATAATTTACGATGTCATGGACCACTTAGCAATATTATGATCGTAACCTGACAGCTCCTGAGTAAGAATTATACTCATTAACACTATCTCCATAAATAATAGGAATTACAACGAGATAATCACAAAGAAACAGTCTTGCTCCATGTTTACCACATAATTGGAGATAAAAGTCAAGAAATCAGAAAAAAAAGCAAATTTTTTTTCTTGATTTAAAATTTATGGATTATTACCCAAACGAATAGCATTAACTTCCACGAAATTCCCAAAATCCCTTTTCAGGAAGCATAAAATACTCTCCAAAATCTCGATAAATATACGAAAAGATGACTACAACAAAACGTTACATTTAGAGCATTCTCCTCCGTTCAATCCCAACCCTTCGCTAAATTCTCTCACTTCTCCCAAACCCATCAGCAATTTAACTTCCTTTGTATAGTATTACCTGAAAACGGGCTATGGCGTCGGCGGCAATGGTGGTGTAGGCGCTGCCCATGTGGGGCGGCGCATTGACGTAGTAAAGCGGAGTGGTGAGAACAAAGGGGTCGCCCGCATTCGCAGTAGATGCAGAGCTGCAGGTGCAATAGAGCGCTCCTTTGGAGAACGAAAAGTACTTTGAATTTCTGAGACGAATTCTTTGTGATTTGAGGGAAGTGTGCAAGTTGGAGGATGATGAAGATAAGAAGCGGAGGCTGTTTTGTATGGTGTATTGCACTCGAGACGCCATTGATACACTTGTTTGGATAGTGGATTTGCTGTGGAGGCAGCAGCGGAGGATGGGTAGAAAAGAGGATTAGACAAGGGTAATTTTTGTAAATATGAGGTAGTTATACTTTCAACTGAATAAGTGTTACAAAATTACATTATTATTATTATTATTATTATTATTATTATTATTATTATTATTATTATTAGTAGTAGTAGTAGTAGTAATAATAATAGTAGTAGTGGTGGTGGTGGTACTGGTAATATTAGTAGCTTTCATAAAAAAAAAAAAAAAAAAAAAAAAATTGTAGTAGTAGTAATAATACTGGCAACAATAGTGATAGTAGTAAAAATATTAGAGATTACTGTGATTAGCTAAAATTTAATTTGCTACAGTAAAATTAGGCACAACCAGCAACTTCTATATTTATTTAAGTAAATTCCTTTGTAATGAAGGACTTACTCAGTTCATCTTTTATTTCATTTCATATATGTCTGCCAATTATATGATATTTCTAGCTCTATATTTTTGTTATTTCTAACTCTATGTTTTTGTAAGAAAAAATTTAATACAATTAATATATATTTAGTTATAAAATAGGAATTATTTTAAAAAAAAAGATCCTGAGAGATTTGTCCGCAATGTAAATTCATTATAATTGAAAATACAATTTAGATATATTATTCTCATATTACATAAAAGTGTGTTTAATGCCTGATAGGTCTTTTAGTTAGATAAATAATATTAAATTAAATTTTGTCCAACGAGTCACAAAAGCATCAATTCACACCTGTAACTCATGCCCAAGAAAGATGTTTTTGAACAAATTACATGCAAAGGCACCTTCATCATGATGTTAATTACAACAAATAATATAATGCTATTCATACTTTTGTATTTGAAAGAAGCCAACATAAAAGGTTCATCTTTTATTTTGTACTTTTTTTTTTATTTTTTATTTTATGGGAACTGATAAAATGTTCGCTCATTCATGTAATCATTTGCAATCAATTAGTAATCGTAGCTCCAACTAAGAGCAAAAAAATGCCAAAAATGAAAAAGAGAATCTCTAAATTCATTAAGTTTTCCAAAATGACAATATGAAGCCTTACTTCTCACAATAGATCAAACTACACGAGATGTCAGAGGTGTTACATATCATATTAGAAAAAGAAACCTTCGACAATATAATCTTAAAATTAATTATCTTCACCAACTCAGTTCGACATAATCAACCAATCCAGTCAAGAAACCAAAGTGCACTTCACTCATAGTGGCAAAGGACTAGAAATGTCATTTGTTAGTTAAAATCATGTGCCCGAATCCATGTTTAAAATACCAACATTTCATGTTATTTCTATCCCAAGTACCATCACAAAGGTAAAGCATACACAAACTTCGATTTCACCAAGAAAGTTATTTATGTAATAAACACAATCATCCTGGTGCGAACTGAAATTAAAGGAATGGAAGCAAAAATGAAAAATCTATCTCCACCGTGCAGGCCATCTTCACTGACCAGGCAAATCAGGTACTAATATTTTCATCTGCAAAGCCAAAAAATGTTGCATATGAGCCAAATATGATACAGCTGTGAATTAGCATGAAGGTGTCCAACTAGAAGGGTGAAGATACAGATTTATAAGAAAAACAAAGATCATACTTATTGTATTGACATACAAACATCAATTGAAAAACACTACTTTGGAGTTGTGTAGGCATGCTCCTTTTCACTATTTATTGTATTGACATACAAACATCGATACTTTGGAATTCTGCAAGCATGTTCGCTTTCACTCCCTCAAAGATGAGAAATAAGTTTAGTGGCACACCTTCAAAGACATACATCAGACACAAAAAGAATAAATACAACAGAACACACATGCAAATGTTAACAAATGAATTTTCACACAATCTTTGCGAGTAAAATCTCCGTTAAATAAATGATCTATACACACTGATGTAAATGGGAGCTTTAACTCTTCTTTATGTTTTTCATACCCTATAAACTTTGCAAGTAACATTTCCTTTAAATAAATGATCTACTCACGCACAGATGGAAAAAGTGTTTGGATAGGCATTTTGAGGGACTGGTTTTAAAAAAAAAACCATGTCATATGAGTCTAAGATTTGATGTTTTTATGTTCTTCATTCTCTATAAACTTTGCAAGTAACTTTTCCTTTAAATGAATGATCTACTCACGCACAGAAAAGGTGTTTGGATAGGCATTTCGAGAGACCGGTTTAAAAAACCATGTCATAAGAGTATAAGATTTGATGTTTTAATCTATAAAGGAAACTAATACTTCATCTGTCAACAAATAATGTTTCCCCTCATTTTTCTAGGATTCCTTTAAATAATAACTTACTTCTAAACAGTATCCTTAAAGCACATGATTTGGACACTGATTTTAACCAGGATAAAACTGTAAAAATAGATGTCTTGTCTTTCAAATTTCCATGTAATAAAAATTACAAAAATTCCGGTACACAGAAAAAATTGCAGATTATGGTGAATAAAATTGAAAAGAAAAATATTGAAAAGTTATGAAGTGAATCCCACCTTTTCCATTCTAAAATTCAAGGAATCACTTTGACACTCATCTCACATACATGATTTTTTAAGACAGGAAAAATCGGAGCAAATCTTTTGTTCACCTTTTCAACAAAAAAGGAACCATAAACAATGAAATGAACCCATAAAACATAAGGCCGGAACACTGAAGCAAGATTATCAAGTCTTGGTGGTGACGAGTCCACTGAAAAGCATCATCGGTATGCAAATCTGACTGGTCTACTTCCTCAAACAACAGAGGTCCAGGGAAATATGCGGCATTTCACAACAGACACATAACTAATCAGATATACCATACATAACTCAAAACCCATGCAACACTGATACTGTTTTTCTCTAGATTGGCATCCATAAGGAACATCAAACAAAGATTCTAGTAGGATTGCCTTCATTTATAGATATAAGCTACAGTGACTGAACATTAAGTGAGTTGGACAATGTTGCATGAAGATTTTGAGTTTTAAATTACAACTTCAGCAATGTGTGCCACTTGCTGGACACAACAATATAATAGAAAAGCAGTTTATTGTACAATGAATAAATTGAAAATCAATGACAAAATCCAGAAAACTGCACCCGTGGAATCACAAAACATGGGTAAATAAATTATTCAGTAAATAAATTAGATAAGTACAACCATTGCTTGATAATCAATCATGCAATCAGATTCAAGAGTAAATAGCCAAAAAGCCGGATGCACCAATAACAAAAAAATAACAAAAAAAATTCTGTAATTACCACCTTTTAAATCAGAAAAATTCAAATCTAGAATGACAAAGAACAAAAAACATAGATCTAAATTTTACCAAAACTCTCGTAGGGTTTCTCAGCAAAGTAAAAAGAGAAAGGAGACTTACTTCCGGTGGTGCCTCTGCACAAACGGAGAGTTTTTTGCGTCCTCCTCTGAAAACAAACCAAAACAATCAGCTGAAAATACACAAATTATCCACAAAAAAAGAAAAGAAAAAGAGAGATCTCGGGAGAAAGCGAACCGGTAAGGCCGAGGGAGAACTTGGTGATGATGGTTCCTGTAGTGAAGAATCCAACAAGGAAAGGCCAATTGCGATTCCATTCTCTTCTGAAGAACACTGGCCACGGATCGAATTTCCTCATTTTCGGCGCAGTTCAGTTGCCAAATCTCCCTCCCTTCTCCCTCTCCCAAGATGCTCAATGGCAAATGAATGAGAGTGTTATTGGGTAGTCGGATGAGCATATCTTGGGCCACCCAGTAATGAAGTGGGCTCGACCAGTCAGACTACATTTGTTTTTACATTTAATTTTTAAATCGAAAATGCGAAGTATTCTTTTATTAATTTTTGTGTGAAAATGAATATACGTTTGGATAAGTAATTTAAAATATGACCTTTTTGGGATTAAAAATAAGATCTTAACGTAAGAGTTGTGATGCAAATGATATTTAGAGGGTGTTTGGGTGAGCTTATAAGCTCTTAAAAATATCTTATAAGATGTTTAACAGCTTATAAGATGTTTTCAAGTGTTTGGTAAAATTTTTTACAAAAAAATCTTATTAGTTCAAAAATAAGATGTTAGGAGCTTATAAGCTCTTTTTAAAAACGTAAGGAACTCCCAACTTATTTTTAAGATCTTAACATGCACCTTTATTTTTAATAATTTTATTTACAATATTGTCATTACTAACATCTTATAAGCTAAAAGATTTTATTTTATCCAAACACTTTAATAACTTATTTTTTAAATAAAATCCAACATCTTATAATCTCCAAAAACATCTTATAAGATGTAGAAGCTTATAAGATGTTTTAAATAAGCTTAGCCAAACACCCTCTTAATATGTTTGTGAATCTCGTTCTTTACTATATGTCAGTTAAATAAAATTATATTTCAATTGAAATTATTATTCATATTTATTTCTTTAAAGAAGATAAATGCAAGTAGGGATGGCAATTCGTGTGTGTCGGGTGAATCCGTATCGGATTAATGCAGAGGTATAACATAAATTTTATTAATCCTAATTCAACCTAACCCGACAACTATCCGAAATTTATGTTCAGGAATCAAATAAGTGTCCAACCCTAATCCAACCTAATGAAATCGAGTTGAGTTTTTAAGTTAACCTGATTTTTAAAGTAATTAATTTTTCTTTAAAAAAAAAATGGAGGGGGCTAATGCGGGACCCTGACCTATAGATAAAACGAAAGGATTAATATTACGATTTTCTTTTGTAACTATTTATTATGATTATTTTGCAAATTTAAAATATATATGTTCCTTACTTTCTACTTTAACTTATAGTACTTCATTACAATTATTCTAAAATTATTAAAAATTATTTTGTGTATATTTTATATGATAATAGCGTTTTGTATAACAAGTGAGTATGAAGTACAGAAAGTGTTTTAGTAACTAATGTTTTATCTTTTATGACATGTTTACTAAATTAGGAGATTTTGAGAGAAATTATTTTGAATACTTTAGTTGTTGTAATTGTAATTAATCCCCCAAAGTTGTGATTGTGAGTGTATAAACTTTATGATATTAAATTCATACAAAATAGAAAAAAATAATAGTTGATTTATTTTATTCAAAATAGATTTATATAAATTTATTCGATATATAATAAAATTTAAAGAAGAGAAATTATCAGAAATAAATAGTTTAAAGTATTTCAAACATATATCCAATATTTTTATCATGAGTTGTGACAAAACTTAAGTAAAAATGGAGTGTAATATTATTAAAATTAATTTCTACTAAATTATGTTTTGCTAATATGTGTATATAATACTTTTTTATTTATTTGATTCCTGAACAAAGAATATGTTGAAATTAGTTAGAATTTAAATATTTTTTCTTATTTCATAGTTTATGTACTATTTTATACTAATTATTTTTTAATATCAACTATTATTATACCATTTATATTATAAAATTATATTTTTTTAAACACTTAAAGTCCAATTACATCAACAATGTTTTTACAAATTATACAAAAAAAAGAAAAAATTTATTTTGGGTTGTTTAAGGTGTTTTCGAGTTATCGTGACACCTAAAATTAAATTTTGAATTATCTGTGTAATCTGAAAACCAACTCAACCTAATCCATTTTTTTGGGGTTACTATTCATGTCAATCTTGTTGGACCCAGACCCAAAATAGGTCAACGCAACATATTTTTTTTGTGCCAAATTTGTGTCGAGTTATCATATTGTGTCGAAAATTGCTATACATAGATGTGAGTATACCAATCGCCTTTTGTGGGATTCGAATCCATGACCTATTATTTGGATCACTTGCTCAAATTTGATTTTTTTTTTTTTTCTTGTATAATTGTTGCACGCTTAGTCCAAGTCCCACCTCGTTTGGATGGTAAGAAATTTCAGTTAGTTCAACCCTCGTGTGTTTGGATGTATATTTGATTTGGTGGGTATTTGGCATTCTTATCGGTAACTACTTTTAGCTTCTAACTACTGATAAATTATTTTGAAAGTATTTCATAAAATAACTTCTACGTTTCGCAAAAGTGATTTTAGGCTAAAATTAGCTAGGGTGCTTTTAGATTATGACTTTTACTTTTTGATTAAAAGAACTTTTTAGAAATAATTTATAATCCTCCTTTTATAATTTAAAAATATAATTAAAAATATGAAAAATCATTTTTTGGCAAACACTAATATTAACTTTTGTGTATCTTTTAATTTTTAATTACAAATATTCCTAATTTTACCACTCACTTTTACAATTAGTTTTTCAATTTCTTTACATGAAATTAACTTCTTCCTAAAACAGAAACAATGCCAAATACACATTAGTATTTAAATGAGTGTTGCAAGTTTTGAAGTCTCTCTCTTTAAACCCTTGATATAAATTCAAATGTCTTTTATGTACCTTCTCTAAAACTCGTCTCAAGGTCTACTAAGATGAATATGGGTATAATAGAAACAACGTCAAATACACATTAATATTTAAATGAGTGTTGCAAGTTTTGAAGTCTCTCTGTTTAAACCTTGGATATAAATTCGAATGCCTTTTATGTACCTTCTCTAAAGCTCGTCTCAAGGTCTACTAAGGTGAATATGAGTACCATTGGATATTACCTCTCAAAAAAAAAAAATAATAATAAATAAATAGTACCATTGGGTTACTGATTTTTCTTTTTCTTTTTTTTTTTTGTCGTTTTTTTGTTTTTGTTTTTTTTTTTTGTTTTATTTAAGTTTTCGTGAATATTAAAGAAGGTCATGGTATCCCGAATATTGTGGAAAAACCCGTGCATAAGACAAACTTAACACAATAAAGTGTTAATTACCAAAAATTTCTAAGATGGGACCATTTATGAAAAAATCCTTTACTTTTTGAAACTACAAATACACTATTTAAATTTACCTCTGTTTGACACATTTCCCCCGCTATTAATAACTGTTACGGAATATTAACTTTTATAGAAATCCTAACAGATTATTGTTTGCAAGGGAATATTTATAGTTTTACAAAATGTATAGCACTATAGTGCACATATTTTTTTATATGAACTACATCTTAAGGATTATGAATATTATTGAATAATTAATTTTTATTTATATTGACCAATTTATTCACTAAATATTTTGAAATTACATGTAAATCCAGAAAACAAGTACAATGAAATTAACTTGGTAGACTTGTCATTTTCTCCCTGCCAACGAGACGATGAAATCCACCAATTGATTAAGTGACTCATAAGAAGAACCTCCTCCATTAATGCATTGCTTCAACTCCAATTTCATCTCAAATGCTCTTTTCCTCATTACTTTCCCTTCTTCACTTACCATAAGTGTCCTAATACCTTTCTCAATACCACTCTCTAATGCATTCTCCAATTCTATCCCTACTTTCCACACAAAAGTCACATACCTCGCATTCACCATTTGGTCTGAAAAAAAGGTCTACATATTAATGGGACTCCCTCACATATACTTTCCAACGTCGAGTTCCAACCACAATGACTAAAAAACCCTCCGACTGCTGGATGTGCCAACACCTTCCTTTGCGGCGCCCACTTAACTATACATCCTCTTTCTCGTGTTCTTTCCTTGAAATCTTCTGGTAAGAAGTCCATCGAGTTAGAACCATTAAGTAAAGAAGGACGAACTACCCACAGGAATGGTTGTTCACTTTTGGCAAGCCCCCGCGCAATATCAAGAAGGGCATTTTCGTCGATTATAGCCAAACTACCTAAGCTTGCATAAATAACAGATTTTGGAGCTTGTTTGTCAAGCCATGATAAGCAAGCATTGTCCTCTTCCATTAAACTGGTTGTTAAATTTGGAGTCATTCTGTGGAAAGGGCCTATTGGGAAAATTGGGACATGGAAATGTTGTTGTAGTTGCTGTAAAGGGTAATGGTCTAGGGTATTGGTAGTGTTCCAAATTATAGCTGAGGATGATCTTATATCCATGTAACTTTGTGTAAAATCTAGTACAGCTTGTGGGATTTCATCACTTGCAGGTAGAGGGAGATCCTTGAATCTGAGAGGATGGATTTCTGGAATTGAAACTTGCAGTTGAGACTCTGTAAATAGAGAACTTCTCATTTAGCTCCAAATAATATAAAAGGTAATTATCTCAACATGCCCTAAAGTTTGTCATAATTGCCAGTTTGACAATTATTATTACACTCTTTATTTTTAGTTCAGCTGATGGATAATTACCGTTGAACTCCCTAAAATTCCTAAAACATTACAAGTAGACATCCCAAATAAGGGAGTGTAATTGTAATTATGCATAAGCTCAGGAATGTAATTGTAATTATGTTTTAGCTTAATTAACGGCAAGGGTATAATGATAATTATCCTAATCTCAAGGTTTATTTTAATAATTATGTCAAACCTCAAGAGGTATAGAGATAATTATCCCTAATATTATAGACTCCAAACTTATGCTGAGTTTTCTCTTTAGTTCCAAAATGTAGCCTATATATATATTTTGTTTAGTTCCAAAATAGTCTAAGTATTCGAGAGCCATCATATAAGAAAATATTAATATGCTTAATGTGCATATGTGAAATGGAATAGACCATGAAATAGAGGATTCAAATTGCCTACATTCTACAACATCCAAAATAGTGCAGATCCTCTATTCCAATAGATCTTTCATATCTTATTTCATTTCGTGAATATATATCAAGCCTATTTCCACATAAAAACCACTTAGCAAGTATCTGTAAAATAAAATATAAAATGTAACACAAAGAGTTGTTTGTGAACTATGTCTCAAACGCTTGTGTCAAAGCTATAAACAGTACTGTACTAAGAAATACCTAGCAAGGGAATCACTTTTTCTTCAAGAAGTTGAAACATGACAAATTGCGACTGCGTATAGGTAGCGGGAGTAGTTTTAAGCACGATGGTTGGAAGATTTAACTTACTTGCGATAATATCGACAAAATTCATTATAGAATCATATACTATACATGCTACTTCTCCTTGCACATCTTCCTCTCCTAACATCTCAATCATGTAATCCTCAAATGGACCTTCACAATTTGTGTTCACAGTGGATATAACATTCAACAAATTGTAGAAAGAAGTATCATAATTATCTAAGTTATCCGATAAGGGTAAGAAAGTAAACTCAGGGTGGTTTGAAGGATTTGGTGAACTGAACTTGGTGTGTGCAATGGTTATAGAGAAGCCCTTTGAGTGAAAAATGGAGCCTAGTTGAAGCATTGGAGTTTTGTGTCCTTGGAAAGGGTATGGAACTAGCACCACCCGTCATCGTCGATCGAACCCTAATTTCTCCATAACAATAGAGTTTTTGACTCGATCTAGTTATACTAAGTAATAATCTGATCAAAATTGATCCCAATACTATAACTAGTGCACGTTGATCAAGGTTGATGGATCCATGTACTTTATATAGTGAAAGCTATTCGAAGCGAAACATGAAAGAGTTTAAGAGAAAGGAAATTCTTTTGGGATACACATTTCGAGAAGAGAATATTTTATAGAAAATAACTTGGGGATAATTGAAGAATAGCCAATATGCATTCCACCCAAGTATAGAAATTAGTGCCCAAATGTAAATGCCTATTGATTCAAAAAAATCTAGCTCTATTTATAACATGTGGAACCTAAAATTTATCAACTATACGATGAAATTGATGTGGGAAGATAATTCCTACATATGCTGCAAGAAAAAGATGACACTAACGTTTTAAGGACATTTGGAAGTATATTTTGAGATACTTTTGGGCTCAATTGGCAAACTTCAACTTAAAATAAGGCAATACGAGGTCATGATTTGTTTTATGTGCTTGTTTGTGCTGGCTTTTGGCATGATTCCTCATGAGGCATGTGGAAGCATTTCATTTTTATGCCAACCAAAAATATATTGCTCAGTTGAAAATATAATATGGGTGACAAAAAATTACACACGTGATAATATAAAGATTTTTATCAATGTTATGTGTTGATTAACAATAATTTCATTCACATTTAACCGGATTTTCACCATAAACAAAAAAAAAATTGGATGGAAATGATGATGTGGCGTTCAGGATTACACCTTTTTGGAAAATTTTCCTTTTTGAATGTATCACCAACTTGAAAAAAGAAAGAAAAAATCAAAGTAGCTAATCAATAAAGAAATATGTGAAAAAGTGGTAGCTATCTAAATCTTATCGAGTTGTAAAGAGAGTACAATTCGTGTTTATTTAATGTCCAAGTAAAGAATGCAAATTTCCAATTTGGTTATTTCATATCCTGACATACCACATATTTGGTAGCATAATTGTACAATTGGTTTCTGACAGATATTGATAAATAATATCCATATTCGCATTCGGCGAATAATAAACAAATTCGGATATATATGTATGTATCCATGTCCGCTTATAGTTTTTTGCTTTTTTGGGTATTTGTGTCCGCTTGTAATTATTCGAATTGTATCTGTATCTATATTCATATCCGAATATTATTTTTTAGATATCCGTTATTCAAATATATATGTTTTAGATATCTGTATCTATTTCTATATTTGATTGGTTTAATCAATTCAGTTAGACCAATCAAATACAACTTGTAATATAAAAAAGCTAAAAGTCCATCCTCCAAATTATATGTATAATATTTAAAATGCATTAGAAAATGTTAAAATATGTTATGTGCAATAATATAACATGTATAATATTTTTTTTTAAAATATTTTTTAATATACATAAAATACATGAATTTGTTCATAGAATATCTTATATATAATAATATTTTAAATATTATTTATCTCATATAAATAGCAGATAGAATCGAATATATAAATAGATATATCCGACGGATATGTATTCAGAATGAATATTAAACGGATCAACTATATGGTTACCATATTCATATCTATTTATTATTAAGAATTATGATGCGAATGATATTTAATCTGTTTGTGAATCGCATTTTTTACTTTATGTCAGTTTAATCAAATTATGTTGCGATGAAAATATTATTTATATTTATTTTTCTAAAGAGGGCCAATGTTTGGACACCGACTATGTTTTATCGGATTCGAATCTATGACCTATTACCTGGATCACTTACTCAAATTTGAATTTTTTTTTTTTCCTTATACAATTGTTGAACGTTTAGGTCCAAGTCCCAACTCGTTTGGATGGTAAGAAATTTCAATTAGTTCAATTTTAGGTTAATCGTATAAGTCTAAAATAATGTCAGAATAGATTAGATTTGTGTGGAAAAATTAGTTAATTGTTTATGGGATAAACAATTTTTAAGTTTTGCTAAGTCGGTAAAGCCTTGTCATAGTTCGTGCCAAAGTGAAGATCTCATAACCCTATAGATTATGAATTTGATTTTCACTTTTTTGAGAAGTGATTTCTAATTAATTAAATCAATACATTGATATGTTAATTACAATTAAACAATAGTGCAATAATATTTTAGTATGTGATATTTTATTTGAATTTATAGATGGATGATTGATGATATTGGGCCTCAACCCTCACGTGTTTGGACGTAGGTTTGAATTTAAATGATTATTCTATGTCTTGAATTTCTTCTCTTTAAGTTTAACCCCTTGATATAAATTCTAACATATTCGTTTTTTCCAAGTGAATATTTATAATTTAAAAAATCTATAGTGCATCTATAAATGAACCAAATCTCAAGGGCTTTATGAACATAACTGAATAATAAATTTTCATTCATAGATTGATCAATTGATCCACTAAATATTTTGAAATTACACGTAAATCCAAAAAATAAGTACAAATCAAGTCGATGGACTTGTCATTTTCTCCCCGCTAACGAGACGATAAACTCCACCAATTGATCAAGTGACTCATAAGAAGAACCTCCTCCATTTATGCATTGCTCCAATTCTAATTTCATCTCAAATGCTCTCTTTCTCATTACTTTCCCTTCTTCAGTTGCCATAAGTGTCCTTATACCTTTCTCAATACCACTCTCCAATACATTTTCCAATTCTGCCCCTACTTTCCACACATAATTCACATACCTCGCAATCACCATTTGGTCCGCGAAAAATGGCCTACATATTAATGGAACTCCCTCACATATACTTTCCAACGTCGAGTTCCACCCACAATGACTAAAAAACCCTCCGACTGCTGGATGTGCCAATACCTTCCTTTGTGGTGCCCACTTAACTATACATCCTCTTTCTCGTGTTATTTCCTTGAAATCTTCTGGTAAGAAGTCCATCGCGTTAGAACCATTAAGTAAAGAAGGACGAACTACCCATAGGAATGGTTGTTCACTTTTGGCAAGGCCCCACGCAATCTCAAGAAGGGCATTTTCGTCAATTATAGCCAAACTACCTAAGCTCACATAAATAACTGAGTTTGGAGCTTGTTTGTCAAGCCATGATAGGCAGCCATTGTCCTCTTCCATTAAGCTTGTTGTTAAATTTGGAGCCATTTTGTGGAAAGGCCCTATTGGGAAAATTGGGACTTGGAAATGTTGCTGGAGTTGTTGCAAAGGGTAATGGTCTAGGGTATTAGCAGTGTTCCAAATTATTGCTGAGGATGATTTTATATCCATGTAACTCTTTGTAAAATCTAGTACAACTTGTGGGATTTCATCAGTTGCAGGTAGAGGGAGATCCTTGAATCTGAGAGGATGCATTTGGGGAATTGAAACTTGCAATTGAGACTCTGTAAATAGAGAACTTCTTGTTCAGCTCCAAATAATATAAAGGGGTAATTATCTCAACATGCCTCATAGTTTGTCATAATTGCCAAAATACCTTTTAAGGTTTGAAAATTATCATTACACTCTTTACTTTTAGTTCAGCTGATGAATAATTATCGTTGTACCCCCTAAAAATCTTAAAACATTACATGGAAACCTTTCAAATAAGGGAGTATAATTGTAATTATGCATTAGTTGAGAAATATAATTGTAATTATGCTTTAGCTTAATTAACGGTAAGAGTATAATGATAATTATCCTAATCTCAAGGGGTGCTTTAGCAATTATGTCAAATCTCAGGAGATGCAGAGATAATTATCCCTAATATTACAGACTCTAAACTTACGCTGAGTTTTCTCTTTAGTTCCAAATGTATCCTTTTTTAATTTTTTAATTTTATTTTGTTTAGTTCCAAACTAGTTTAAGTATTCAAGAGCCATCGTATAAGAAAATATTAATATGCTTAACGTGCATATGTGAAATGGAATAGGCCATGAAATAGAGGAATCAAATTCCCTACATTCTATAACGTCCAAAATAGTGCAGATCCTCTACTCCAACAGATCTTTCATATCTTATTCCATTTCATGAATATATATCAAGTCTATTTCCACATTAAAAACACTTAGCATGTATTTGGAAAATAAAATGGAAAATGAAACACAGATTGGTAGTTTGTGAACCATGTCTCAAACGCTTGTGTCAAAGCTATAGACAGTAGTGTACTAAGAAGTACCTGGCAAGGGAATCAATTTTTCCTCAAGAAGTTGAAACATGACAACTTGCGACTGCGTATAGGTAGCGGGAGTAGTTTTAAGCACGATGGTTGGAATATTTAACTTATTCGCGACAACATCGACAAAATTCATTATAGGATCATATACTATACATGCTACTTCTCCTTGGACATCTTCCTCTCCCAACATCTCAACCATGTAATCCTCAAATGGACCTTCACAATTTGTGTTCACAATCGATATAACATTCAATATATTGTAGAAGGAAGTGTCATAATTATCTAAGTTATCTGATAAGGGTAAGAAAGTAAACTCAGGGTAGTTTGAAGGATTTGGTGAATTGAACTTGGTTTGTGCAATGGTTATGGGGAAGCCCTTTGAGTGAAAAATGGAGCCTAGTTGAAGCATTGGAGTTATGTGTCCTTGGAAAGGGTATGGGACTAGCACCACTCGTCGTCGTCTCTCGAACCCTAATTTCTCCATAAGAATAGAATTTTCGACTCGATCTAGTTATACTAAGTAATAATTTGATCAAAATTGATCCCAATGCCCAAACTAGTGCACACCGATCAAGATTGATGGATCCATGTACTTTATATAGTGAAAGCTATTCGAAGCGAAACATGAAAGAGTTTGAGAAAAGGGAAATTCTTTTGGGATACAAGTTTCAAGAAGAGAATATTTTATAGAAAACAACTTGGGTATAATTGAAGAATATCCAATATGTATTCCACCCAAGTATAGAAATTAGTGCCCAAATGTAAATGCCTGTTGATTCAAAAAAATCTAACCCTATTTATAACATGTGGAACCTAAAATTTATCAACTATACGATGAAATTGATGTGGGAAGATAATTCCTACATATGCTACAAGAAAAGATGACAACAACGTGTTAGTTAGGAAATTTGGAAGTACACTTTGAGATACTTTTGGGCTCAATCGGCAAACTTCAACCTGAAATAAGGCAATAGGAGGTCATGATTTGTTTTATGTGCTTGTTTGCGCAGGCTTTTGATAATATTCCTTACGAGGCATGCGGAGGCATTTCATTTTTATGCCAATTAAAAATATTGAGCTCAATTGGAAGTATAATAGGGGTAACAAAAAATTACACGTGTGATAAAATAAAGATTCTTATCGATAGTATGTATTAATTGACAATAATTTCATTCACATTTAACCGGATTTTCACCATAAACAAAAAATTGGATGGAATTGATGATGTGGCATAGAGGGTTACACCTTTTTGGGAAATTTTCCTCTTTGGAGGGTGACATTATTGAATTATATAAGTGTCATCCGCTTGGAAAAAAAGGAAAAAGAAAAAATCAAACTAATTAAAAAAGAAATATGTGAAAAAGTGGTTGGCTATCGAAATTTTATTGAGTTGTAAAAGAAAGTACAGTTCGGGTTTATTTAATGTCCAAGCACAAAATGAAGATTTCCTTTGGTTTCATATCTTGACCTTCTACATATTTGGTAACATAATTGTACAATTTGTTTTGGAGGATATTGCAAAATTATATCCCTATTCATATTCGACCGGTATTAAACAAATTCGGATATAATAGTTTTATGTTTTTTGGATATCTGTATCCAATTGTAAATATTAGAATTGTATCTATATTTGCATTCATATCTAAATGTTATTTTTTGGATATCCATTATTCAGATATATATTTTTTCAAATATTCATATCTATTTCCATATTCGATTGGTTTAATCAATTTAGTAAGATAAATCAAATGCAACTCGTAATATAAAAAAGCTAAAAATCCATTCTCCAAATATGTATAATATTTAAAATGCATTAGAAAATGTTAAAATATATTATGTACAATAATATAATATGTATAATAATTTTTTTTTAAATATTATTTGATATACATAAAATACATGAATTAGTTCATAGAATATCTTATGCATAACAGTATAATATTTTAAATATTATTTATCCTATATGAATAACAAATATAATTGAATATATAAATAGATATATCTGATAGATATGTATTCTGAGCAGATATTAAAGTGTTCGAATATGTAATTATCATATTCATATTTGTTTAGAGCCGAATATCTGCTAAACGAATATCAATAATATTCGCTTTAAATAGATATGAATAATATCTCGTATAAATAGGTACAAACACAAATGGTAATCGAATTTTCAAATATTCATTAACACCCTAGGGTTAACCCACATAATTAATTTTGCAACATTATTTAAGAATTTGTTGTTGATGTGACAACGTGCAAATCTCTCTTAAAAATGCATGAAATGCAAGTCTCGAGAGATGAAACGGCACGAAGTTTGCCATTCGGCTAATTCTCTGATTCCAACTTATTAGAATATAGATTAAATTAAGGGGATAATCTCAAGACTTAGAAGTCTTGATTAGTTGGTATTTTGCAATTTAATTACACATTCCTCATTAGTATATATGTGGAATGACTAATTAATTATTAAATGTAAATACAGTTTAATCACGAGGTATTTATTTTTTTGATTTGGACGGGAGGGTTGCACTAAAGCATCATTCCATGTAAAATTTTCATAAAGTCTTATATTGAAGTTTAGTAAGTTCATTTATGCACATCATTGACAAATATTTTGTGATATTATTAAGCCTCAAACCTACTATATATAAGTTTGACTTTTTTATATTTATAGAAAAATCTTCATTAAATTGATAATTGAAAAGGAAAGGAGAGAGGAGTTGGCAACTGCATTCTACAAGCATTTCAATCCTCTGTTTTAAAATAGTGTTTCATCTTTTATTTTATTTTATGAATAAATACTAGTGTAAGATATTTATAACCAATTAACCAAATGTTTTTTTTATAAGTATCTAATAAGGATAATTACCCAGACACCGCTTTGGATCATTTATTCTAATTTATGTTTTATATTTTATCTCATTGCATGTATAAATATATGTCAAGTGTATCATATCCATGCATCTTTACAATAAAATATGAAATGAAATACATACTCGAATATAGGATTCTAACCGCCTCACCTAAAATTTGGCCTAAATAAAGGAACACTCTTTGTGGTTGGAGAGATTAAAATAACACTTCTTCCTGTTAGTTCAGAAAATTTGACGAATCATACGTAATACTACAACTAAACCATTTGGAAACTTAAGCATGTTCAATAATAAGTTAGATTCTCGTAAGGGATCTATTTGTAATCTTATACAAATATACTAAGGTTTTGTCAATTAAACTAAAGGCAAGAAGAAGTGTTAGTGTAATTTCTCAAATCACAACTGTGACATTTCTATAGTTAAGTCAAACTTCAAGAAGCATTGAATCAAGTATCCCTATATATTTTTTTAATTATTATATAAAATAGAGGATAAAGACCATTTTAAAATGTATGATCCAAAACATTCACAAAAGAATTTGAAAATGTGGAATTGTCAAAATGTAGTACAATCCATATCAAACGCAGTACAACTATGATGCCTTATAAATTAGTACTCAATATATCTTTCTGCCCATAATTCTTTAAATTTCCCCACTTAACATATATCACCAAGTATGGAGAATACGCCCGAAATGGACCAAAAAAACCATGAGTCGCATCGGCCTGAACACGCGACTATGCATCTGACCTTTTTCTGGGGCAAAAACGCTGAAATCTTCTTCTCTGGATGGCCCGGAACGCGGACCAGAATGTACATTTTAGCCCTCGTATTCGTCTTCGTGCTCTCCCTCATCGTAGAGTGGCTCTCGATATATTACAGGGGCAGACACGTTAATTCCTCCGGTGGTGGCATAATTCGGACAATTGGGCATGGAATAAGGATATGTTAGGGCTATCTTGTAATGTTGGCTGTGATGTCATTCAACGTTGTTGTTCTTATTGTTGCTGTGGTTGGACATACTTTGGGATTTTTTATGTTTGGTGGTAGAGTTTTTAATAAATCGGTTGACTCGGACAAGGATTTTCCTCCTCCCGGCAGTTGCTAAGAGTAGGAAAATTTGGTTTGAATCTCCTAGCAAGTGCTGAGAAGGCAAAAAAAATTTGGTCTAAATCCCCAGTTCTGAAATGTTTCATCTTTTGTTTCACAGTGTATCTGTATGTTTTGTTTATTGCATTCACAATTAAGTGTTTTACAAATGAAATATTTTAGAATCTTGTCATATATTTAGTGAATAGAATAACAGATGAAGTACGTTTTGGAATAGAGAATCTAAAATGAAGAAAATATATTTCTATCATAATGATCATTCATGTCCTCATTTGGCGGAGGAGATCTCCTATTCCAAATTGTGTTTCATCTCCTATTCCATACCTTTAAATATATGCTAAGTGTATTAAATATTTCCTTATAAAAATATTTAGTAATAAATGCAATACACATGGCATGTATCTAAAGGCATGGAATAGGAGATGAAACACGGTTTGGAATAGGGGATCCCGTCCCCTCATTTGGTACATAAAAGAATTTTGTGGCTATGTATGATTTTGTTTATGGTATTTTGAATATATATGTATATATATGGAAAATATATTAAAGTATATTTGCGAATTTTTGAAAATAAAGATATGCATAATTTTATTCCAGGGAAATACTTGTTACTATAAATTTTTATTTGAGCAGTGGTGTCACAGTAAATGTTTAAATTATTATATTTTATTATCGTAGCAGTGTAATAAACTAACAATATTTGTTTAATTGTTTCTATTAATTAAAAGACATGGATATATTTTTAAATGATGTAAACATTTCGAAAAGAATATATGTATATATAAAGCAAAATAAATACGTGACTTTATATTTTATAAATAAAACAGTATTTTCAAAAACCAAAGACAAACATTCGAAGTGTTATTGAATAATTACTGAATGATTATAAAATTTGTGACTTAAATTTTTTAGCTCCAACGGAGAAAAAGATGAGTCAACATTAAGAAGGGACACAGTCCAAGAAAGAACTACTTTTTCTTCCTTTAGATGCAATAACATTGCAAATAGGTAGATTTTTTGAAGATAGACATTAACATGTTACAAATTAGGTACCTTTTAATTACTCACTTATGAGTTAAAGTTCTTAACTAACCTTGGCCACCATTAAAGCAAACTTTGAATTAGGTTCACCTTATGCCATGGCATATTATAAATCAAATAGTTATCAAAAATCACATAACTTGATGTTAATTGTGAAAATAATATACACACACACAAGTAATTGTAGATGGATATTAATTTTAAAATGGCCCAAAATTCGATCCAGGGATCAAATAGTAAATACTCACGTCCCTAAATCTAGAACACTAATGTTCCTTGTTCATCGTCGTGCTCTTTTGATTTTAAGAGTAAATATATTCTTTTCTCTGAGTCTTTTTTTTTTAAGGTGTATCAATAGTGTTACGGTTTTAAAGATGGCCGTTGGGCTTAGAGGCCCACTGCAATTATTTGTTAAGCTTAATTTAAAGGGTTAAATTCATTTTGCCCCCCTGTACTATAGGACTTGTATCAAATACTCCCCTGTACTTTTAAAATCTTCAAAGACCCCCCTCTATAGCTCACTCCGTCAATAAATTGAAATTACTATTAATTTTTTTTTTCAAAATTACTAATTTAGCCCTGAAGATAATTGAGCCACAAAAAGAGAAAAAAAAGGAGAAAGTTCACAATTCTTAAAAGCCTAATATATTTGAATCTAATATATTTCTTTTATCAGTACACTTGAACACAATATATTTGTTCTAAATAAATATTTTTTACTTTAAAATTGGATGCTTCTTTAATTCTTGTGTATGTCACCACTAATTTATGATATAATATAGTACTTTTATATTTTCAGAATTTCAATTTTTGTAAATCAATGATTTACTTTTGTATTTTCAGAATTTCAATTTTTGTAAATTAATGATGATATAGTATAGTACTTTTATATTTTCAGAATTTCAATTTTTGTAAATCAATAATTAGTGGTGACATACACAAGAATTAAAGAAGCATCCAATTTTAAAGTAAAAAATATCTTTTTAGAACAAATATATTGTCTTCAAGTGTACTGAAAAAGGAAATATATTAGATTCAAATATATTAGGCTTTTAAGAATTGTGAACTTTCCCATTTTTTTTTTCTCTTTTTGTGGCTCAATTATCTTCAGGGCTAAATTAGTAATTTTGAAAAAAAAAATAACAGTAATTTCAATTTGTTGACGAAGTGAGCTATAGAGGGGGGCCTTTGAAGATTTTAAAAGTACAGAGGGGTATTTGATACAAGTCCTATAGTAGAGGGGGGCAAAATGAATTTAACCCTAATTTAAACTTATAATACTTTTGTATCCTTTAGAGCATAATGGTTACATCAGACTTAAACAGGGATGGGGTAGATAGATATAAATGGTCAAAATAAAACCATGAAGTGAACCAGAACGTACAAAAACATAGCACAAAGAAAGCTGGTAATTTGGTAACCCATGATCCATATAAACTTGTCTAAGCCCCAACAGCCAACCTTTGCCTGGTGAGGGTGGATTGCTAAATATCTAAGTTGCCTGGTGAGGGTGGATTGCTAAATACCTAAGTTTTTCCTCTATTTAGGCTAACCAAATTGCAGAAACCAGTTAAACAAATTAAATAATTAAAACTAAAACCATGATGTTCCCCTAGGACATGGTGATCTAAACTAAATTGATTAATCTTTAGTTTGTTCTAATCATGACTAGTGAGTTGAAGTATTTATAACCACTATGTATCTTTAATCTACACTCCCTCTTTCAAGAACTTGACTATCATTTCTAAGTATTAAGACCCATTAATATCATATTCATAAGTGTATTTAACAATTAGATGACCTCTCGGTCTCAAATTTATTAGACTGAGTTATTATAAGTCTAATTTATGATCAAAAGATCAAAACTAATTCATAATCAAAAGTAATTTAGTCACATATTATAGGGAGAACAAAGAAAAACTAGCATTAATACAATCCAGCTGAACACAATAATTCAATCAAAGAAAATCAATGAATTGAAGAAGAAAGCAAGTACCCATACGTAGAAAGAAAGCCCCATCTCCCAAGACCATGGCCCTATCTTCAAGTAGGGATGACAATTTTACCTGGTTAATGTTGCAAAAATGGTAATTATATCAAAATGGAGGATGTTGAGAGAAGAACTCCCTTTACTTTATTTTTTATTCTTTTCTACACACTCACAAATAGCTAGGGGATGGCCCCGGTTTATACTAGTAGGAGGACTGATCTAGAGACTCCATATTAATTCCTACTACAAATTATGATGTTAACTCTCTTAGAAAATACAAATATTTGACTAGACTTTTTGACTATTCTAGGAAATACACATTCATTCACCTAGATGCCACACATAATTAATTATTTTTTGACCAACTCTTGAAAGAATCAATATTACTCATTTCCAATACTTTTCCTTAAGCTTGATTCTTTCATCCCAAGTAGACTCCTCATTTTCTCATAAGCTTCTCGCCTAAGGGGTTTTGTGAAAATATCTGCAACTTCCTCATCGGTCTTCACATAATTCACTTGTACTTCTTTTTTCGCGATACTCTCTCGAATGAAGTGATAACAAGTATCAATGTGCTTACTTCGATCATGGTAGACTGGATTCTTGGCCAAGGCAATTGCTGATTTGTTGTCGACGTAGATCTCTGGACTCTGTTGAACCCTTTTGATCAAAACTTAACTCCTTGAGTAAACTCCTTAACCATAATACATGGCAAACGCTCGATGTAGCAACCACATATTCAGCTTCACATGTTGATAAAGTCACTATAGGTCGTTTTTTCGATACCCAAGTTAATGTCATTTTACCGAAATAAAATGCAAATCTGTTGGTACTCTTGCGGCCATTGATGTCACCAACCCAATCACTATTATTGTATCCTACAAGCTTCATCTTCGTCGATGTAGGATAGAACATATCGTAATTGATTATGCCTTTGATGTATTGAAGTGTCCTCTTTGCAACATTCAAGTGAGGTGTTGTTGGGGTCTCCACGTATCGATTGACAAGGCTAACGGCATAAAGGATATCAGGCCTTGTGCATGTCAAGTACCTCAAACCCTTAACCAAGCTTTTAAGCATAGTGAGATCGACTCGATCACCATTGAGGTAGCTTGACAACTTCTCTCCGACTTAAATGGTGTGCTAATAGGCTTGCAATCTTCCATCTTAAATTTCTTCAAAAGCCCTTTTGCATATCATTCTTGTGAGATGAAAATTCCATCATCACCTTGTTCCACCTGGATGCCAAGATAGTATGTCATCATTCCGTTAGTCATCTCAAACTCCTTAGACATATTCTTCTTGAATTCATCAATCATCTTTGAATTACTACTTGTGAAAATCAAGTCATCGACATACAAGCACACAATCAAGATATTTCCTTTCTCATCGATCTTGACATAGAGAGTATGTTCATGATCATGGGGATATTTTTTGAATCCACTATTTTGGAAATATTGATCGATGCGACTATTCCATATTCTTGGTGCTTGTTTTAAGCCATATAGGGCTTTCTTTAACTTCAATACTTTATTTTCTTGTCCTTGGATAATATAACCTTGAGGTTATTTGATGTGAACCTTTTCATCGAGGTACCCATTGAGAAATATAGATTTTACGTCCATTTAATAGGTCCTCCATTTCATTTGTGCTGCCATCGAGATCAAGAGACGTATAGTCTTTAATCGAGCAACTAGGGTAAAGATTTCATTATAGTTAATTTCGGCCCTTTGCTTGAATCCTTTCACTACAAATCTCGCCTTGTATATTTCAACTTCCTCTTTAGAATTTTTCTTGATTTTGTAAATCCATTTTACTCCGATGGGTTTGTGCCTTGGTAGGAGAGTTCTCAACTCCCAAGTATTATTTCTTTTGATGGCCTCGATCTCTTCATTCATGACTTTCCTCCATTTGTCACTTCTCAATGCCTCCTCATAGTTGATTGGCCCCGTTTCTACAAAGAGACAAAACGTTGTTTGATTTTGATTTATTTCTTTATAGATTTCATTCAAGGATTTCAACCCTTGAGGTCCAACACTCAAATCTTCACTCGTCAACTTTGATGGAGATGGTGGCATCAATGGATTTGGTGGAGTCATAGGTTCCATTGACTCTTCCTCAATCCGATCTCTCACTATCTCGATGGGATAGAAGATGAATTGCTCCTTTAGTTGAGAATTCCAATCGCACGAACTCTTTTCATCGAGAATCACATTATGGCTTACTTTGATTTTTACGCCGATGGAATCATACAATTTATAGCCCTTCGATTGTCAGTCATACCCAACAAAAATACACTTTTCACTTTTATTATCGAGCTTCTTCCTTTGTTGATTGGGGACATACATAAATGCTATACTTCCAAAAACTTTAAGGTGTGAAACTTTGGGCTTGTATCCACTCCAAGCTTCCTGTAGTGTTTTGGACTTCGATTTGACAAGTAGACAGCACAATCAACAGCTTTTGCCCAGAGTTCTTTTGGCAAGTTCTTGCTCTTCAACATACATTGAGTCATATTCATGATCGATCGATTTTTTCTTTCTGCCACTCCATTCTATTGAGGTGCACGTGGAATGGTAAGAGGCCGACGAATACTATTCTCATCACAGAATGCCTTGAATTCCTTTGATATGAATCAACCCGGCTCGACCTGCGTAAAAACTCAACTCGATTACTATTCATAGACGGGCCAGTTAAAATCGGCTCGATAACAGGTTCAACTTGGGCCCAATATTTTGGGCTCGACACCGGCCCCATTGGCCAGCTCGGATAGCTTGGGACTAGATCAGAATCAGAACTGGATCGAACAGGAACCGCTTTAAAATTTAAAAAAAATAAAAAGATAAACCTAAAAAAAGTCAAAAATAAATCAAATAAAATAAAATTAAGTAAAATTAAAAAAAAAAGGGGGAAAAAGTAGCCTGCAACATTGCAGCTGCCATTGGAGTCAAATGGCCCATTGGCCTTTAGGTTTTATGCAAAGTTTAACTAAAAAATCGAATAAAAAAAGGCAAAAGGAAAAAGGAACAAAAGCAGCCTATAATGTTGCAGGCTGCTTAGTGGGCTAGAGCTAGCCTATCAAATCAATTTAATTTTGAGCCATTGGCCCAACGGCTCAAATTATGAAATTATTCATTTTTTTTTTAAATTCCTCCAGTGTTTTTTCTATAAATACTATATCACATTTTTCTATAAATACTATTAAGACCCATTAATATATCATATTCATACGTGTATTTAGCAATTAGATTACCTCTCAGTCTCAGAACTTATAAGACTGAGTTATTATAATTATAATTTATGATCAAAAGATCAAAACTAATTCATAATCAAAAGTAATTTAGTCACATATTATAGGGAGAACAAAGAAAAACTAGCATAAATACAATCCAGCCGAACACAATAATTCAATCAAAGAAAATCAATGAATTGAAGAAGAAAGCAAGTACCCATACGTAGAAAGAAAATCCCATCTCTCAAGACCATGGCCCTATCTTCAAGTAGGGATGACAATTTTACCTGGTTATTGTTGCAAAATGGTAATTATATCAAAATGGAGGATGTGGAGAGAAGAACTCCCTTTATTTTATTTTTTATCCTTTTCTACACACTCACAAATAGCTAAGGCATGGCCCCTGTTTATACTAGTAGGAGGACTGATCTAGAGACTCCATATTAATTCCTACTACAAATTATGATGTTGACTCTCTTAGAAAATAGAAATATTTGACTAAACTTTTTGACTATTCTAGGAAATACACATTCGTTCACCTAGATGTCACACATGATTAATTATTTTTTGACCAACTCTTGAAAGAATCGAGATTACTCATTTCCAACACTCTTCCTTAAGCTTGATTATTTCATCCCAAGTAGACTCCTCATTTTCTCAAGCTTCTCGCCTATCTGCAACTTGCTCATTGGTCTTTACGTACTTCACTTGCACTTCTTTCTTCGCGATACTCTCTCGAATGGATATCGAGTATCAATGTGCTTACATCGATCATGGTAGATTGGATTCTTGGCCAAAGCAATTGCTGATTTGTTGTCGATGTAGATCTCTGTTGAATCCTTTTGATCAAAACTTAACTTCTTGAGTAAAACTCCTTAACCATAATGCATGGCAAACACTCGATGTAGCAGCCACATATTCAGCTTCACGTTAGAGTTACTATAGGTTGTTTTTTTGATATCCAAGTAAATGTCGTTTTACCTAAGTATAACACAAATCCGATGGTACTTTTGCGGTCATTGATGTCATCGACCTAATCACTATCACTGCGTCCTACAAGCTTTATCTTCATCGATGTAAGATAGAACAAACCGAAATTGGTTGTGCCTTTTGTAACGCCCCCGATCGCGATAGCATTCCGCCTCGTAATTTGGGACATTACTCGCGGTCAGATAGGAAATCTAAAATCAATACAGCAACTAAAACATAAACCATTCATACTATAATATCAAAATATCGTTCTTACATGTCCAGTTCCAAAAATACATTTACAATTCGTTCATTCTAAACAAAATAGGCCCTCAAAATTCTATCGGTTCGAGTCCGTACTTATCGTATATAAAACAAGCCTAAACATTTACATAATTTCAAAAGAGAGTTCCACGATCTATACATAGCTTCAGTCTATTGAATCTGGACTTAGGAGCCTACATGATGATATGGAATCATGAGTTCACTGACCCAGTAAAACTCATTGGCAGAAAACAGGAACAAGGAATACGAACGATAAGTAAAGCAGCAATGGACAGGAATGTGATTCAATAAAACACTACGGTACAATCAGGTCATTTGATTCGACTCAAGAACAGTAAACAGAAATCACATTTAAGTCATGTAAGGCTGAATTAAGTAGTTTAGTAGATCTATTACCCTTATATCTTCAAACAGATTTATCCGTATCCCTCCGTTTTGCTTTTCCGAGTCATCGCTCAAGGAGATTCATATAATAAAAACACTTGTTGACTAACCACGTATTTTAAGATAGGCTTTCAGAACCCTAAACTCTAGGGCTCGTCCAATCTATCCAACAGTAGGGGATTTCTAGGGGTTCTAATAGTCAATCCGATATTGTCTGTATCAGATACCCCTATCAATCCCCAGGGCCCAACAATAAACATTCAGTTCGGTTCAGAAACAATCAAATCAGTACGGTATATCGATAAGCCATGACAGCACAGTGATTGATTGACTAAGAGTTGTAATAAATCAATTTAGTATCTAAGTCAATCCTATCGTTTGAAACAAGTCGGGAAAATTCGGACTTAGGGACTTGAGGATTCATTGTATAAAAATCTAAATTTTTAATTTAGAAAATGTGATATGGATTTGGGTTATTGAAAAGAAGTCAAAAACATGTTAAAAATTACCAAAATGAGTTAAACATTTTCAGAAACGGGCGCTGGAGCGCTGATATCAGTGCTTAAGCGCCGAGCCACTGAAAAATGATGTTTCAAGGTTCAAATGGGCGCTGGAGCGCCATTCTGGACGCTTAAGCGCTGAGGATTTGGAAATGGAAAATTTGATGTTTCTGGCCGTGCGCTTGAACGCTCGTTTTGAGGGCTTGAGCTCCCAAATCGTGCGTTTAAGCGTCGGCTTTCGACCAAAATGTCCAATTTTTATCTTTTTATTTTCTTTTGATTTTTGGTTCAAAACTATATTTGTGGGGTTGTTTTATACCCATAAACATTTCTAAGTTATCATTTTGGGGTTCGAGTGAAGATTTTTCGAAAAATCGAAACCAAATCCAAACACAACGTTTTTAATCCATTTTCCTCATTTTCTTTTCAACTCATCCTCAATTAGTCCATGGTCCCAAATACATTTCAGTCTATGTATAGAAATAATATCAAGAGTATTCACAAGTCATAGGATTATGATTTCAAGCAAGAGCTCATATAATGATAACAATGATCATAGCAACAATATTCATACGACAATGGTCAACATGATTACAATACGAAATACATTGAGCTCAACACAATAAAATGATTTATCATGAGAAAACACATAAGCATATGAAGAGGAGAATGAGGTTCCATAAGTCTTACCTTAGTCCTAAGTGTGATTCGAATAAGTACTCCGAGTTCCGAGTTTATCAACCGTATCAATGCCTAAACCAAGTCATAAATACTTGTATCAAGCTCTAAATTTTATTATCAAAGTCATATGAACATAATCAAGTTCTACTTACCCAATGGTAGAGTGTAGGACACCTAGATTTTCCATTGAATTTTCTTTTAAATTTGAACTTGAAATTGTGAATGTGTGTGTAGTGTGACTACCGTGAATGAGAGAGGAGAGGAGTGATATGAGTGTGTTGTTTTCAAATTTTTGAGGAGTGTGTAAAGTAGTGTAATAAGCTTCCAATTCCATTTATAGAGAGAGGGCTAGAGGAGTAGTTATCATGTCAAGTTTGGGGCATGGCTTTCCTCCAACCACCATGGTGTTTTTTACCAAAAGAGAAGGTTGGCCATATCATTTCAAATTCCCAAAATATGATTTGTATATGTATGTGTATATATATATATCTATTCTTTTTGAATGTTTAATGTATATACATATATACATATAGGCTAAAGTTGTGGGTAATGTGTTGGACATTAATTGAGCTTAAATAGAGTTTAATTGAGATGAAATGTTGAAGAATTTGAGGCCCAAACGAAATAAATTATTTAGGGTTAATTACATTTAACTACCCTTTGAGATTGTGAAATTACCAAGTACTAACCTCATGGTTTGAAAATTACAAATTAGTCCCCATAAGTTTATAAAATTACCAAATCATCCATTTCATTAGGTTTTTTGATAAAAAAACTGATGACGTTCTCCAATTTTAGTCTCTAAAATCACAATGGCCAAATACAGAGATATAATGGGTAGTTGGTGCATTAAAAAAATGGGAGGATATCAGTAGTTTTCAACAAAAAAATCTAACAAAATGGATAATTTAGTAATTTCGTAAACTTATGGGGGTTAATTTATAATTTTTAAACCATGAAGGTGGTGATTGATAGTTTCACAATCTTAGAGGGTAGTAAGATGTAATTAACCCAAATATTTAGGATGTGCGACACGTAATTTTGAAATTAAAACGTCTCTCATTTTCTTGAAATCGTTTTGAATTTATAAAATTGATGATTTGTAAATTTCAAATTAAGGAAATATTAGGGTATTACACCTTTGATGTATCAAAGTATCCTCTTTGCAACATTCAAGTGAGGTGTTGTTAGGGTCCACGGGTATCGACTAACAAGGTTAACAGCATAAAGGATATCAGGCATTGTGCATGTCAAGTACCTCAAACTCCCAACCAAGCTTTTAAACATAGTGGGAGCGACTTGATCACCATCGAGGTAGCTTGACAACTTCTCTCCAACTTCAATGGGTGTGCTAATAGGTTTGCAATCTTCCATATTAAATTTCTTCAAAACCTCTTTTGCATACCTTTCTTATGAGATGAAAATTCCATCATCACCTTGTTCCACCTCGATGGCAAGATAGTATGACATCATTCCAATGTTAGTCATCTCAAACGCATTAGACATATTCTTCTTAAATTCATCAATCATCTTCGAATGACTGCTTGGGAAAATCAAGTCATCGACATACAAGCACACAATCAAGATGTTTCCTTTCTCATTGATCTTGCCATAGAGAGTATGTTCATGTTCATGGGGACATTTTTTGAATCCACTATTTTGGAAATATTGATCGATAGAACTATTCCATGCTCTTGGTGCTTGCTTTGAGCCATACAAGACTTTTTTTAACTTCAATACTTTATTTTGTTGTCCTTGGACAATATAACCTTGAGGTTGTTAGATGTAAACCTCTTCGTCGAGATACCCATTAAGAAATGCAAATTTTAAGTCCATTTGATAGATCCTCCATTGCGCTGCCATCGAGATCAAGAGACGTATAGTCTCTAATCAAACAACTGTGGCAAAGATTTCATTATGGTCGATTTTGGCCCTTTACTTGTATCCTTTCACTACAAATCTCGCCTTGTATCTTTCAACTTCTTATTTAAAATTTTTCTTGATTTTGTAAATCCATTTTACTTCGATGGGTTTGTGCCCCAATAGGAGAGTTGTCAACTCCCAAGTATCATTTCTTTTATGGCATCAATCTCTTCATCCATGGCTTTCCTCCATTTGTCACTTCTCGATGCCTTCTCATAGTTGATTAGCCCCGTATCGGCAAAGAGACAAAACATTGTTTGATTTTGATTCATTTCTTCATAGATTTCATTCAAGGATTTCAACCCTTGAGGTCCAACACTCGAATCTTCACTCGTCGACATTGATGGAGATGGTGGCATCAATGGATTTGGTGGAGTCATAGATTTCATTGACTCTTCTTCAATCTAATCTCTTACTATCTCGATGGGATAGAAGGTGAATTGCTCATTTAGTTGAGAATTCCAATCCCACGAACTCTTTTCATCTGGGATCACATCATAGCTTTGATTTTTATGCCAATGGGATCATACAACTTATAGCCCTTCAATTGCTGGTCACACAACAAAAATATACTTTTCACTTTTATCATCGAACTTCTTCCTTTGTTGATCAGGGACATGCATAAATGCTATACTTCCAAAAACTTTAAGGTGTGAAACACTGGGCTTGTATCCGCTCCAAACTTCTTGTGGTGTTTTGTTTCACACACTTCTTGTTGGACTTTGATTTGACAAGTAGGTAACACAATCAATAGCTTCTGCCCATAGTTTCTTTGGCAAATCCCTTGCTGTTCAACATACATTGAGCCATATTCATGATTGATCGATTCTTTTTTTCCATCACTCTGTTCTGTTAAGGTGAATGTGGAATGGTAAGAGGCCAACGAATACCATTCTCATAATAGAATGCCTTGAACTCATTTGATGTGAACTCTCCAACTCGATCCGATCTCATCGACTTGATTTGATAGCCACTTTGCTTTTCAATAAGGGCTTTAAATCTCTTGAAGGCGGGGAATACTTTCAATTTCTATTTAAGAAAGTAGAACCACGTTTTCCAGCTAAAATCATCAATGAACAAGAGCAAGTACTTATTTTTACCAATAGATACTGGCTCAAGAGGACCACACACATCGGTGTGGATTAACTCCAATGGCTTATTTGCTCTCGATTGTGACTCCATTGGGAAGCTATGTCGATATTGCTTTCCAATAAGGCAACCCTTTGAGTTGATCAAGTTGACTTATCGAAGGAAGTCCTTTCACCATATTTTTCATTGACAACAACTTTAAACCTCAAAAATTAAGATGCTCAAATCTCAAGTACCATACTAGCGTGTCATCGGGACATGCACTATTAGTCTCCCTTTATTATCTCTCAAGTAGAGACTTTTTCGATTTTTCATATGAATATCATACAACTTTTTCAAAAGTTGGCCCAGGTTCAAAATATTGGCCTTCAGTCCTAGTATATAGGAAACATTAGAGATGAATTGATGGCCTTCATTCTTTAATCGGATAAGAATTTTACCTTTTCCTTTAATTGATTTTCTTGATAAGTCTCCAAATGTGATATTGCCAGCCACCGACTCGTCAATCTCGATAAACATATGCCTGTGGCCAATCATGTGATTTCTGGCACTTGTATCAAGGTACCATGAATTCTTCTTATCTTCATCAGATCGATTGTGAGCCAATAGAATAGTGTCGTCGCCATTTTTCTTCTCCTCAATATAGTGGGCCTTCCCTTTTTCTTCGTTTGACTCAACTCGACACTCCCAAGAGTAGTGTCCATATCGAAGGCATTCGTAGCATTCTACATCTTTTTTGTCTTGCCATTTGGTGTAGCCACTTCTTCCTTGACCTCGACCTTGACCTTTCGTCGAACGAGAGTTTACAATTGAATCATTACTTTGGTTTGTGTTTTGTCCACCATGACTTCTGCCACGTCGTCGTCCTCGACCATGTCCACGACCTCCACCTTGACCTCTATGACCTTCATCTTTCCTTTGGTTGATATTCAACTTTGCTTGGAGAGCTTGCTCGACCAGCTTTTTAGCTCTCATTTTTATCTTTTTTTCATGTACTTGTAACTTGTCGGTCAACTCATCCACAATCATGGCATCAACGTCGCTGGACTCTTCGATGGCTACAACGATAGGATCAAACTTTGGATCAAGAGATCGAAGTATCTTCTCGACAACTTGACTATCTTTCATCTTTTCACCATTTCTTTCAAGTTGATTAACTACCAAAAGAACTCTTGAAATGTACTCCATGATGACCTCGGAATCTTTCATTTGTAAGGATTCAAACTCTTCTCGAAGAGTTTGAAGTCGGACTTTCTTCAACTTGTCAATGCCCTTGAAGACATTAGCAAGAATATCCTATGCTTTCTTTGTGGTAGCGACTTGTGCAATTTTCTTGAAAATAGTGTCATCGACACTAAGTTGGACAAGTGAAAGGCCTCTTTGATCTTTCACTTTGGCTTCTTTTGCGGCTTTCTTTACAGCTTGGCTAGCACCTTCTAAATTTTTGGGCTCTTTATATTCTTCTTCTACGGCATCCCACGCGTCTTGGCCTCCAAGGAATGCCTTCATTTGAATGTTTCATTTATCATAGTTATCTGTTGTGAGCTTTGGAATTGGAAAAGCTCTACCCGGTACCGACATGGCTCTGATACCACTTTGTTGCAAAAATGGTAATTATATCAAAATGGAAGATGTGGACAGAAGAACTCCCTTTACTTTATTTTTTATTCTTTACTACACACTCACGAATAGCTAGGGGATGGCCTCTATTTATACTAGTAGGATGACTGATTTAGAGACTCTATATTAATTCTTATTACAAACTATGATGTTGACTCTCTTAGAAAATACAAATATTTGACTCGACTTTTAGACCATTTTAGAAAATACACATTCATTCACCTAGACGTCACACATAATTAATTATTTTTTACCAACTCTTGAAAGAATCAAGATTGCTCATTTCCAACAGTTATAACGGTTATGGGCGCAAATTTGTACTCACGGGGATAAGACGGGAAATTTTTTCCCTATTAATTATATGGGGTAGGAACAAGTATCTCATTCTTTGCAATCATGGTACCTGCTACTCTTTTACATTTTACAATTACTAATATACTAGTACACACGTGTGTGCGCGCACACACACACACATATATACTTAAAAACCGCTAAGTCATAATCCTAATTTTTTGCAAAACCTGCACACTCCACGCTTCACGCATATAGTAGCAGCTAACAGTGGGTCTTTTATCTGAATTTTGAATATATTTTTTCAACTAAACATTTATGAGATGTTGTATTTTTAAGATATTATGCTTGCTAATGACATTAAAATCTTTCTTATATTAGGTTTTGTGTTCTTCTTGAAATTATTTTATTATCTTATGTTTGAAATTAATTCAATGCCTTGAATTGTGGTTTTCAAAATTTCAAAAAAATATTTTTAGAATTATTAAAATACTTTAATTCGTTTATCGATGTTAGCACCAGACTTTGGGGATCTTGTGATCAAACAAAAACTCATGGTTAAAGCAAGATACTAACTGTCTTTCTTTAAGATGACTTAGCCTACAAAGTTGCTCATGGTTGGCTTTCATCTGCCAAAATACAACAACCAACTTCAAATGATAGTAGCACTACAAACCACTTGAACTAGTAAATTTAGAGCGTACTAGAACTCTCTTCAAAAGGGACTTGAAAAATAAAGCAACAGAAGGTAGGAGAATGTTTGAGAGAATGCTTTAATGCTTGTGATTTTCTAATGATGAAATGGCTTGAGAGGGATTCTATTTAGAGGTGCTTAATGGTCATCATGAGTGGACACCTCTGCCTTAAGATATCCTTTGGAATGCCAAAGGCACCTTCTGGATTGACTCTTTCATCTTAAATGGTTTTTCTAGAATTTTCCTCTTTTCAGAATTTCTAAAGGGGTTTTACTAAAAACTTGAGGGCTAAATAAGAAAAATAGGAAAAAAATTAATTTTCTAATGGGGCATTTTTTAATTTCTCATATCGGTCTTTCAATAAATAATTAATTAGTCTAGTTCAAGATTTAGTAAAGCGTGTCATCTAGTCCA
The DNA here is from genome assembly GCA_014898755.1 of Handroanthus guayacan. Classification (NCBI taxonomy): domain Eukaryota; kingdom Viridiplantae; phylum Streptophyta; class Magnoliopsida; order Lamiales; family Bignoniaceae; genus Handroanthus; species Handroanthus guayacan. Next base: position 432,268 of record JACFYI010002414.1, read on the forward strand.
TTCAGTATGTAGTTTTGGCACAAGAAGTCATTGTACCCCCTACGTCATATGCAACTCATTTCTGTGCATGAATGTCCCCTTTAGCCACTGTTGTGGATCCTCCTTTAAGAACCTCACCAGGTTCAAGGTCACGGGTAGAACAATATTTTCTATTGCCACCTCTTAAAATCGACCCTATAGAATTTCCCTAGTCTCTCTCCATGAACTGAAACAGGTGCCATGACCGATGCTAGAACGACAATAGCAAAAGTAGCAAGAACATTAGGCCGGCTGTTGGATGCCATTGATCACAGTATTACTAATTTATCTTAAATTGTTAGCATCGAAGTTTGAGGATCCTGTGATCAAATACAAACTTATGATCAAGGTGAGAGAATACCTTTCTTTCTTTAAGACAAATTAGCTCCACGTAGGTACTCACGGTTTATAAAAATCATCTTCTAAGATACAACGATCAACTTCAACTGATAGCTGCATTACAAATCACTTGAATCAGCAAACTTAGAGCATAATGGGACTCTTTTCAAGCATGACTCAAGAAATGAGGCAAAAGAATGATTAAGAGAATGCTTGGATGCTTATGATTTTCTAATAATGAAATGACATGATGGGGAGTCCACTTATAGGTGCTTAATGTTTAGGCCTGTCAAAAATATCCGAATATCCGTCTGTCCGTCCGCATTCGCATTCGAAATTAACAGATATTATCCGTATCCGAAAATATTTGAATATATCCGTATCCGTTACCTAAAATTTCAGATATGGATATAATAGTATCCGCATCCGAAATATTCGCATCCGAAAATTATCCGCATTTGCTCAGAATTTTAGATATAATAAATTATATAAATAATATAATTTATAGGTATTAAATTATATATAAAAATAAAATTCAAAAATTATATGCTCTACATATTAAAACTTTAGGCTAGCTAGAACATTTGAAGAGATTTTACTCTTATATTTTAATTTTTTGGCATTAATATAACAAATTCAGATATATAAAGTAATAAAGTCAAATTTCAGATGAAGATTGTGGTTAATGGGATATAAGAATATCTCGCTATTATATCTGCATCCTAATTGTTAAAGGGGATATCGAATCCGATATCCGATGGATGCGGATGCGGATATTTATTTTTAGTATCTGATAAAATTCATATCCAAATATCCGCATCCGGATATTATTCGGATGCGGATACGAATATACTAATATCTGCATCCGAATATTCGAATTGACAGGCCTATTAATGTTCACCATGAGTGGATATCTCTACCTTGAGGCATCATTGGAATGCCAAATGCACCTTCTGGATGCATCCTTTCATCTTAAATGGTTTTTCCAGAATTTTCCTTTTCTATGAAAAAGTATTTCTAGAATTTCTAAAGGACATTCTCTGGAAACTTGGCAGCTAAATAACAGAAAGTAGAAGAAAATTAATTTTCGAATTGGCCTTTCTTCAATTTTCCAAATTGGTCTTTCAAGGGATAATTAGTTAGCCCAGGCCCAATATTTAGATAAACTTGGTCCAAAAAAATTAATTCTAGACGCCAAGCCCAAATCCAAACCCAATCCAACCTTATCCAAGTCCAAGTCCACTCTTAGCTAAACTTAAGTAACTCATTTTGAGTGTTAATTTCTCATTTACCTGAAATTGATTTTGAACAATTAATTGCATTATCGTCATCTAGTCAAGGCATAGATTATGATAATCACAAAAATTCCTAAAAATATATATTTGAGCTCACTTAATTAACTAGCCAAATTGACCAGTTTCCAGCAATCGACGCTCACAAATATCCATGGGGATTCAATTCTCCATGTTGGGTATCATTTCCCATCCCTGCAGGTAATAGGGCATCAATCAGGATCAATTTTCCTTTGTGGAGCGAAGTTGACATCCTTGTATTTAAGTTATGGATGCAAGTCTTATTCTTGTAACAAATCAACGATCTCCTCCGAGAATTATGTATAGGCATGACATGCCCCTAGTCTAACAAAAATTCATTTCAACATGTAAGGTAACACTTTGGATCTTCTATTCCAATTCATGTTCTATCTTCTATTCCATTGCGTTAATACCTGCCAAGTGTATAACATCTATAACCCTATATTTTTATAAGGAAAGATTTAATATACTTGAAATGTGTTTAAATTATGTAATAGAAGATGGGACACTATTTTGAAATAGAAGATCATAACCGATAAGGCAATGGTTATCCCAAGATACTTAAGCAATTCATACATGATTTTGCCCCAGTAATTCAATTAGAAAAGTAAATCACCCGCATAAGTGTGTGGTTAGTCCCATTATTTAATCAAATGGATAACTTAAACTTGATTATGCAGTCTTGGTTCACTATTAGCTCAAGCTTCCCACAAATTTGATTTTCATCCCCATCTCCATTTATGTAAATAACAACTGTGTCACGGATGATAAGGATTTTTATTTTTTAATTTATAAAATGTAAGGCTAAGGTTGCCATGGTAGAAAATTTTGGCAAATCAAGGCTCAAGCGACCCTCATAGTCCTAACTATTTTTATTTCTTAAAAAGAAAAAAAAAAAAAAAAAGAACAGGAAAGAACTCATAGTACTAATTCAAACTATGGATGTTGAACTTCCTCAAATTTTGCTATTTTTAGTGTAATAGACTTCCAAATGACATTCATAGTATTAAAAATATCTCCTTGAAAGTTTTTTTTTTATTTTATAAAAATGATTACATTTAATTATTACATCATCAATATATTATCAATATACATCTATATGAATACATTAATATATTCAAAAATCAAGTACATTAACAAATATTAGCAAGCTATTATATAGTAGAATTAAAATTGCTATGTGGTACAAGAAAACCTCCCACGGGCTCAATGGAAATTGAGCTCATAAGATCTCCTCTTAACCAATCAGGCCATAGCTCATCGACAATTCTCCTTGAAAGTTAATATATCTCCTTTTTGAAAATTACAAAGTGTCCCTTCTTGAAGTTTATCTATTTTTTATATTAAACGCCCTGTTAGTAAATTAAAAATGACAATTTTAAAGCCCCAATAAGTGGAATTCTGGAGTGGTGCTGCATTTTGGCATTTAGTGAAGCACTAGATATTACTTGGGAGTCATTATCACTCCTTTGTCCTTGTCTTTGACCTAACTGTCCAATTACCTGGGTGGATGTGCCTTACCTGACCAAATCCATGAGACGACGTCTGTATGAAAACATCTTTTCGATGTCAATTATTACGCAGTAAAACCATACAATTCCATTTGCAATAATAAATTTTTGGGATAATTACCTCTCCATTATCTTATATTTACCATAATTATCAAAATATTTCCACATATTTGAATAATTACTATTACTCCTCCTCAGTGGCGATTTCAAAATCTTGACTCAGTGAGATCCTTTCAACTCCTATAATAAGTCTGACTATTTTTATTCCTAAGTGATATAGTTACTAAAACTTTATAGAAAAATGTTTAGTTTAAATGATATAAACTACGAAAACGTTATTTGTATAAAAAAAAATGATGAATTAGCATATTAAGAAATATATTATGCTAAAGTAATTGAAATAATACAAAACACTATGTAAAATATTAAAAAAAAAATATTCACTAAAACACTAGTAAATCAATTAAAACATAAACTTTTAAATCACAAAAATGGCCTTGAATTTGACAAATTCGTTGAAATTAGCTCACAAGGACTAATCATGGTGGATTAGAAAACAAATCTTGAAAGAAAAATGTGAAGCTTTAAAGAGTAATTTGGTTTGATATTGATCAAAGAAAAAAATATAGCCAAATTGGAGATCTCTTCGAATTTCAAATTTTCGTGCTAATTAACTATTCACATTCTAAACCTTTTATATTCTAAAGTCATAGGCTTTTATTTAGTAATTTGTTGCCAATTTGACAGTGGGGCTAAAACGATGGGGTCCTCCGACCATGCCGCTGTGTGAGTGGCGTCGCCACTGTTCCTCTTATTGTACAATTCAGCTAATACATAATTATAATTATACTCCCGGATGTATGCATATAGTACAATTATATCCCTTTATTTAGGAAATCTACTTATAATGTCTATGATTTTTAAGGGGTGTAATGGTAATATCAAACTTCAGGGAGTGTTGAGATAATTATCCCTAATTTTTTTATAAAGCATAATTAAGCCTCAATCACTCCCTTCCCAAATGTATTTCGCTTTCAAGGTTAATTAAATTTAGCTTTTCTTCTTATATCTTCTTTTCTTGATCAAAATTTTTGAACCACACACGCATTGGGGATAATTACCTTTTTCCAAGGAATAAGGGATAATTATCTAGACACTCCGTCACTTAGCATAATTATTAAAATATTCCTTGAAATTTGAATAATTATTATTATATCCCTATTGCAGTTGAGGATGATGCATGATAATTACACCCCTTAAATTTATGCATAATAAGAATTACACTCCCTTATTCAGGCGTCTACTTGTAATATTTTAGAATTTGAGGAAGTATAATTATAACTAGCAACTGCGGCATACTCGATGTGTGTGACTATTTTTTTTTTTAACTTAAAATATATTTATTTAATTTTAATAACTAAAAGAAAAATATTTTGTTTTTATTTTTTATAACTACCTTGTCATTATTTTTTGTAATAGGGTTATTTCTGTACATTCAATATGACAGAAAAAAAAAATATTACCTTTAGCCTCCTTGCTTTATATATAGTATAGATTATCTATCAATTAAACTAACACTAGGGAGTATAGTGTAACGATAATTATTCAAACTTTTAAGAGGTATTTTAATAATTATACCAAACTTGAGAGGTGTTGAGGTAATTATCCCCATATAATCAATCAGTTATTTGAGTCCCCAACATGTCATGAGATGATGGGGACATTCTTCCAATAACAATAATTACTTATTAGTCACACAAAAGTAACGTAGCCCATCACGAAATACGTGTGGATCATATTCAACTTGCACTCAAATAAGAGCCACATATATTAATTATTATTCTCAAGCTCATTTATTTATTTATTTTTCCAAAGATTCCTTTGCTGACTAAATCAATTTTAATCTATTTTTCTTCTTAATGTGACACCATTTATAATGGGAGATGAGCTGCTAATAAGACCATTCTTGTGGTGGGCATCTCTCCAAGTCATCTTCTTCAGGCAGGCTTTTCCTTTCCCAGCCTATTTGATTCTGTCAATTCATGTGGAAATTGTAAGACAATAATGTTAAAACGTCTAAATTAAGATTTTTAATTTTCAAGTTACAAATGACTTTTTCCTATCAATTTTAAGAACTAAGAAAATTCAAAATCAAGTTATCTTCGAGGACTCTAAGGTGGGTGTGTGGTCACATGAAGATCAAAATATCCACGATAAGGTTGATCAATACCTATCATGATAAGACTTGTCACGTCGAGATTTAGCGAAAATTTTGGAATGAGAATAGATTAGATTGCCTTTCAAGGGGTCACACTCTAAACTATATCTGAAAAAAACTTGCCAAGCTAAACTATATCTAAATAGGCATGGCCTTTTTAGAAAAAAATATCAAGTTAAGGTTCAGAAAATAGTTTATTTAACTAGATAGGCTGAGCTTAAGTTATTAATTATTTAAAAAGCAGATAGAGCTCAATAGATCAACACGTATATCCTTCTTTATATAATATATAAATAAAAGTATTATATTTACATGTTAACAGACAAATATTTTATACTAGAATCTTTTATTTATCCTTTTGATTATTATGTGTATTACATCCATAGCTCCCGATCAAAAAAAAATGTGTATTACATCCATAGCTAAGTATTTTATAAATGCAATATTTAATAATCCTATTATGTATTCAATAAATAGAATAAGAGATCAAGTACATTTTGGAAGAGATAATCTAAAATAGAGAAAATATATATGCTCTATTTCTGCCATAATGATAAGTCATGTTCTCATTTATTATCATAAAAAAACTTTGTGGCTACGTATGATTTTATTTCACGGTATTTTGAAAAAAAAATTAGGAAAATATATTAAAATAGTATATCTGGGAATTTTTGAAAATAAAAATATGCATAATTTTATATCCAGAGAAATAATTGTTACTATATATTTTTATTTTAACTAGTAGTGTCGCAATAAATGTTTGTATTATTATATTTTATTATCGTAGTAGTATAATAAACTAAAGAAATTTTAAACATTTCAAATGGATATATTTTAAATGATTTAAACATTTCAATATATATATATGTATTTGTATACATAAGAAAATAAATACTTGACTTTATATTTTAGGAATAGAAAAGTATTTTCAAAAACCAAAGACAAACATTCAAAGCATTGTTGAATGCTTACAAAATGATTATAAAATTTGTGATTTAAATTTCTAGCTGCTACGAAGAAAAAGATGAGTCAATAAGTAAGGGCATAGTCTAAGAGAGAACTACTTTATTTTCCTTTAGAGGCAATGCCATTGCAAACATGTAGATCTTCTGAAGATAGACATTAACATGTTATAAAATCAGGCACGTTTTTATTACAAGTTTTTTGCAAAATATCCCTTGTGTTTTATGTAATTAGCAAATTGAACCATATGAAAAATTAATTAGCATATAAAACCTTGTGAAAAATTAATTATCTCACCGTCCTCTCCCATCATTTTACACTATTTAGACCCTTGAAATGACAACATTACTT
>JACFYI010002417.1:8908-27532 GCA_014898755.1 Handroanthus guayacan
TAGGGTTCCGAAGAGTTACTCCTGAGACTCGTGGTCGACCGTGCTGCGGCGACTTTGTCTCAAATATTGTATGGCTCTCCTTGAGCGACGGCTCGGAGAAGCAAACGGAGGAATAAGGAGTATATGTATGTTATATGTTGGAGTTATAAGGGTGACAGATCCACCAAACATTTGAATCAGCCTTATAAGCTTTCTTGACATGAATGTGACATATGATTTATGATACCCATTCGTTCCGCTCGTTCTGTTGTTCTATATGAGGTCACATTCATGATTTCCGTTCTTGATAAGTTCATCGTTGAATCTTGTACTCCAATCCTATGCCATAAGTTTTACTGGGTCAGTGGACTCATGATTCCATAAACATCATGTAGGTTCTTGACCATGGATTGAGTGATTGAAGTCCCATGTTAATATCTGGCGTTCTCTTTGGAATTTATGTCTATAAGCATGCATCTAGGAATGATGAACGTTTATGATTCGTTAGAAATGTATAGATTGCCAGCTTGTAATAGTTAGGATATTCGGATGCAATATTATGGTTTAGTTAGTTCCTGTTTGAACTACGGATATGTTTGGCCTGTAATTTGGATCTTGCAATGTATTTTGGAAATTTCCAGCTTGTAATTTTGGAACACTAAGTTATGAAATTGTGTTTTGGAAATTCTATTTATGGTTTTAGTTAAGTTCCGTAAGTGAGTAGCACTCCGGATTTCGGGGCGGAATGCACTGAAATTCGGGGCGTTACATACTGAGTCATACTTATTGAATGTTATGGACATATTGTTCATTAGGATATTTTGGAACAAATACTAAATTTTAGGACATTTGTACTTCATTTATATTAACAATATACTTGAAATGAAGCATTTTATACTGAGTCATAATAGATATGTTTGGCATCAGGAAATTTTGAAATAAATGCTAAATTTTAGGACATTTGAATTTCATTTGTATTAACAATGTACTTAAAGTGGAATATCTTATATTGAGTCATATTATTGAACATTATGTACATGTTGACCATCAAAATTGCCCAATAAATGTGATACCGGTATTATGTTGGTTTATAGAGGACAAATGAAGTTACTTTCTAACATAATTTAGTATTTCGTACAAAAGAATAGCCACTTTGGGGAAGAAAAAAATGACTAAAATGACTAAAATTCCATAAACAAGGTGTAATGTATAGACGAAAAAATGGTTGGAAGTTATCGTCTTGTCCATTTTAAGTATGAAGTAATGATTCGTGGTAATGTTAAGTATTAGTAGAAGCTACATCCATGTTAGTCATTCATAATTGTGTAAAATTTGAGAAATTGACCATAAAAAATTCCAAATAAGCATGATATCAGTGTCATGTTGGTTTATAGAGGACAAATGAACTTAATTTCTAATATAATTTAGTATTTAGTGTAAAAGAATAGCCATTTTGGGGAAGAATACTAAATTTCAAATAAATTGTACTTTATTTATTTGGCTAGTGTACTTGAAATAAAATATTTTATACTGACCATACTTATTGAATATTTTTTAATCTTTTCAATAATTATATTTTATTTATTGAAAGAAAAAAAATGAAACAAAACACCATCAACAAGGTGTAATTTTAGTTTTGAGGTGTTCCATACCTATTAAAATAGTTGAAAGTTATCATCTTGTCCATTATAAGTGTTAAGTAATTATTCACAGTAATGTTAAGTATCATTAGTAGGAGTTACATTCATGTTAGACATTCATAGTTGTGTAAAATTTGAAAATTTGACCATCCAAACTACCTAATAAGTGTGAAACCAGTGCTATATTGGTCTATAGAGAACAAACAAAGTTAGTTTATAACACAATTTAGTATTTAGTGTAAATAAATAGTTATTTTGGAGAAGAATACTGAATTTCACATAAATTGTACTTAATTTGTATGTTCAGTATACTTGAATTTGAACATTTTATACCAATCATACTTGTTGAATATTTTTTAATCTTTTTAATAATAATACTTTATTTATTGAGAAAAAAATTACCAAAACACCATCAATAAGGTGTAATATTAGTTTTGAGGTATTTCACGCGTGTTAAAATGATTGGAAGTCATCATCTTGTCTATTGTAAGCTTTAAGTAATAGTTTGCAGTAGTGTTAAGTATCATTAGGAGGAGCTATATCTATGTTAGTCATTCATAATTGTGTAAAAATTGAGAATTTGATATCAAAACTATGCAATAAGTGTGACACTAGTATTATGTTGGTCTGTAGAAGACAAATGAAGTTAATTTCTAACATAATTTAGTATTTAGCATAAAAGGATAACCATTTTAAGGAAAAACACTGAATTTCACAAAAATTGTACTTTTATTTATGTGGCCTGTGTACTTGAAATCAAACATTTTGTACTAGCAATATTTATTGAATGTGTTTTAGTCTTGTCCGATGTAAGTGCTAAATAATAATTCGCAGTAGTTTTAAGCATCATTAGTAGAAGCTATACCCATGTTAATCCTATATCGTTGTGTACAATTTGAGAATTTGACAATTAAAACTGCCCAATAAGTGTGATACCGGTGTCATGTTGGTCTTTAGAGAACAAACAAAGTTAATTTCTAACATAATTTAGTATTTAGTATAAAAGGAAAGCCATTTTAAGGAAGAATACTGAATTTCATAGAAATTGTACTTAATTTGTATGGCCAGTGTACTTGAAATTGAATATTTTGTACTACTCATACTCATTGAATATTGTTTTAGTCTTTTCCATAATCATACATTATTTATTGAGAAAAAATAACTGAAATACCATCAACAAGATGCAATATCAGCTTTGAGGTGTTTCACGCATGTTCAAATGGTTGGAAGTTATTGTCTTGTCCATTGTAAGTGTTAAGTAATGATTCGTAATAGTTTTAAGTATCATTAGTAGGAGCAATACCCATGTTAATCCTTTATCGTTGTGTACAATTTGAGAAATTGACAATTAAAACTGCCCAATGAGTGTGATACCGGTGTCACGTTGGTCTAAAGAGGACAAACGAAGTTATTTTTTAACATAATTTAGTATTTAGAAATAAAGAATAGATATTTTGGGAAAAAATACTGAATTTCACAGAAATTGTACTTAATTTGTATAGTCAGTATACTTTAAATCGAACATTTTGTACTAATAATACTTATTGAATATTTTTTTTAGTGTTTTCCATAATTATACAATATTTATTGAGAGAAAATGACTAAAACACCATCAACAAGGTGTAATATCAGTTTTGAGGTGTTCACGCATGTTAATATGATTGGAAGTTATCATCTTGTCTATTATAAGCTTTAAGTAATAATTCGCAGTAGTGTTACGTATCATTAGTAGGAGCTATATTCATGTTAGACATTCATAGTTATGTAAAATTTGAGAATTTGACTATCCAAACTGCCCAATAAGTGCGAAACCAGTATTATGTTGGTTTATAGAGGACAAACAAAGTTAATTTGTAACATAATTTAGTATTTAGTGTAAATGAATAGTCATTTTGGGGAAGAATGCTGAATTTCACATACATTGTACTTAATGTGTATGTCCAGTATACTTGAATTCGAACATTTTGTACAAACCATACTTATTGAATACTTTTTAGTCTTTTCAATAACTATATTTTATTTATTGAGACAAATTGACCAAAACACCATCAATAAGGTGTAATCTTAGTTTTGAAGTATTCCGCGCTTGTTAAAATGATTGAAAGTCATCATTTTGTCTATTGTAAGTGTTAAGTAATAATTTAAAAAAGTGTTAAGTATCATTAGTAGGAGCTATATCTATGTTAGTCATTCATAATTGTGTAAAACGTAAGAATTTGACCATCAAAACTATCCATTAAGTGTGATACCGGTATTATGTTGATCTATAGAAGACAAATGAAGTTATTTTCCAACATAATTTAGTATTTAGTGTAAAAAAATAGCTATTTTGAGGAAGAATACTGAATTTCATGAAAATTGTACTTTATTTATATGGTCTGTGTAATGCCCTGGTTCCCTAAGCATTTCACCCCGAGATCTGATGCGCTACTCGCAGACAGATAATCATTCCAAAACCAAACATAAACTAACATAATATATTCACACTAAATCCCAACAAAAGAATATCATTACAGGCCATAAAATTCTAACATACAATCTCATAACTTAATGTTCCAAATACAAGTTGGAGTTTTCCAAAATTCATTACGAAATCCAAATTACAAGCCAAACGTATCCATAGTTCAAACGGAAACTTAACTAAACCAATTATCACATTCGGATATTCTAATTATTACAAGCTGATAATCTATACATTCTTGACAAATCTTAAATCAAAACGTTCAACATGCCTAGGTACATGCTTATATACATCAATTCCAAAATGAACGCCATATACTAACACGAGGTTTCAGTCACTAAATCTACGGTCTATACAAAGATTCAATCGGTCAATCATTGGTCTAGGAACCTACATGATATTATAGAATCATGAGTCCACTGACTCAGTAAAGCTTATGGCAGAAGAACAGGAATAGAAGAGTACGAACGATGAATAGAACAGTAGTAAACATGAATATGATTCAGTAAAATAGTACAGTACAGTTAGGACAATCAAATCAATTCGATAACAGTAAACAGTTATCACATTCAAGTTATTTAAGGTTGAATCAAGCAGTTTGATAGATTTATCACCCTTATATCTTCAAACAGATTCATCCTTATCCCTCCAATATTCTCGTAAGAGCCAGTATAGTAAAAGTACTGTTGACTATCCATGTACTTTAAGGTAGCCTCTCAAAACTCTAACTCCAAGGCTCATCTAGTCTACCCAACAGTAGGGGATTCCTGAGGGTCTTGATAGTCAATCCTATATTGCCCGTATCAGATACCTCTGAAAACTCCCAGGTCCCAACAATATTCATTCAGATAGGTTCAAGAACAGTCAAATCATTTCAAGTATATCAGTAAGCCATTTCGGCACAGTATTCGATTGACCAACAACATTAAATAAATGGTTCAGAAATTTGGCCAATCATACCAATCAAACAAATCGGGATTTGAAATCATAAACTGTAGAGAACAAATGGATCAAAATTGAGATCATAGACTGTAGAGGCCAAATAAATCGGAATTGAACTATGAACTAGAAGATTTTTCACTTTGAAATCTTTATCTTGTTAAAAGAGATAAAATACGAAAGAAATAATGTGATAACAAATGTAAATATCAAAATTCATTTGATTCTACTTTGGATATAAGACCTCATTTAGATCATCAAAAATAGTTTTGTTAAAAGATATGGAGTTTCAATTTAAATATGTTACATTTAAAGGAAAATATCAAAATAGCTCAAAATTAACATTTTCTAGCGGCAGTCCACTTTTCAGTTGCTTTAAAAAAAATTCATCTTAATGAGTTAAAATTCGTATTTTAACTTCATAAATAACTAGACTCGATAAGCTTTCTAATGATATATTTTTTGGGTCAATTTGATAAGGAAAATTTTTATTTTTAAATTTTGGAAAGTAGAAGTTGTTGTAGAGTCACGAAAATCTGGCAGGTCGGATTTTAGGAATGTTTTTGGCCATATTTTTTCATGGTTTTGAGTGAATCTAAATTCTAATATTATCTACACTTAAAGAGATTTCCAACAGTATAATATATGAGTCATTTGGATAAGGGAAAGTCGAGTTTTCAAGGTTGAAAAATTAAAGTAAGGTAGAACCTCACTGGTTTACAACAAAAAGGGGTAGTCTCAATTCCGAGGCCATTTTCATTCGTTTTACTTCTTTGTTTTTCATAATTCTTGATTCTCAAGGCATCTACATTTAAAACGATTTCTAACGGTATATTATATGAATCATTTGGATGAGAAAAAGTCGAGTTTTAGTGGTTAAGAAGTGAAGGATTGTGCTGGGCAAAGCTACCCGAGAGGCTGTCGATTTTCTTACGTTTTTAATTGTTCAAATCTTTTATTAAATCCATATCTCTCGTCTCCTTTCATTTTTTATCACAAATCTCATAGTCCAAAGTCCATAGAAGGTCATAACATATTTCACAAGGCGTAGGATCATTATTTCAAGGCTTGAGCTCATATAAACAATAACAATGAACATAGCAACGAAGCTTATATGACAATAGTCAATATGAAAATAAACACAATGAGCTCAGCATGCTAAGATGATCAAATCATGAGAAAACTTATAAGCATGTGAAAGGAAGACGAGGTCCCATAAGTCTTACCTTTTGTCTTAAGCTTAATCCGTAACTCTCCGAGCTCTCTGAGTTAAGATCAACCGTAATAATCGCCTAAACAAACCACAAGTTCTAAATCAACCTTGTATCATTTCTTAACATGATTATATAGACATACTTAAGACTTTAACTTACCAAATGGTGGAGTGAATACCCTCTAGATTCCCTTCTTGATTTCCTTAATACTTTGAAAGTTTGCAATGTGTATGTGTGTGAAGTGTGAAGCTGCCGAGAGAGATGGAGGGATGTGAGAGAGAAACCAAGTTTTGCAACAAGAGATGGAGGATTTTAAAACTGAAAATGGAGCTTGCATATATATATATATATATATACTTGAGGGATTCTTGAATACTTGGTCCAAATTTGCTTGCATTAAAATAGACTATAATCCACCAAACACCATGGTTTCAATCAACTAATCCGGCAACCACCATTCCTCTGTAGCAGAATTCTGATTTTATTCCATATTTCATTTCATTTATTTATTTTTCTTTTGAAATATTTATTATACATATATATGGGCTGAAATTGTTGAGCTAAGTTTGAGCAATTTCTTGGGCTTAAATGAGGTCTATTGGGCTAAAAATATTGAGGAAATCGGGGCCCCAATCAAGAGAAAATGTTCGGCACGTGTGAAACTTGTTTTTGGAATTAAAATATTCTTTGTTTTATTGATAACATATTAATTTGTGAAGTTTGGCTAATTCGATATTTAATTAGGAAAATCTCGGGGCTTGTTTGGATCAAAACGGGGCACGAAAATAAAATTTAAATGTACGAAAATCTTTTCAATGCACAAAACTTATTTTGAAGTCAAAACGATGTTCATGATTTTGAAAACGAATTATTATTTGAAAAATCGATGATTCAAGATTTTATTTTTAAGGAAATTGTTGGGGTGTCACAGTCTGTGTACTTAAAATTGAACATTTTATACTGGCAAACTTTATTGAATACTTTTTAGTCTTTTAAATAATTATACTTTATTTATTGAGAAACAAATGAACAAAACACCATCAACAAGGTGTAATTTTAGTTTTGAGGTATTTCATGTATGTTAAAATGGTTAAAAGTTATCATCTTGTCCATTATAAATGTTAACTAATGATTCGCAGCAGTGCTAAACATCATTGGTAGGAGCTACATTCATGTTAGACATTCATAGTTGTATAAAATTTGAGAATTTGACTATTCAAACTGCCTAATAAGTGTGAAACTAGTGTTATATTGGCTTATAGAAAACAAACAAAGTTAATTTATAATATAATTTAGTATTTAGTGTAAATGAATAATCATTTTGGGGAAAAATATTGAATTTCACACAAATTGTACTTAACTTATATGGCTAGTTTACTTGAATTCGGACATTTTGTACTAACAATACTTATTGAATATTTTTTAGTTTTTCAGTAGTTATACTTTATTTATTGAGAAAAAATGACCAAAACACCATCAATAAGGTGTAATTTTAGTTTTGAGGTATTCCGCGCCTGTTAAAATGATTGAAAGTCATTATCTTGTCCATTGTAAGTGTTAAGTAATAATTCGCAGTAGTGTTAAGTATCATTAGTAGGAGTCATATCTATGTTAGCCATTTATAGCTGTGTAAAAATTGAGAATTTGATCATAAAAACTATCCAATAAATGTAATATTGGTGTTATATTGATTTATAGAGGACAAACGCAGTTAATTTCTAATATAGTTTAGCTTTTAGTATAAAAGGATAGCCATTTTGAGGAAAAATAATGAATTTCACAGAAATTGTACTTTATTTATATAACCTGTATATTTGAAATTGAGCATTTTGTACCGGTTATATTTATTGAATTTTTTTAGTCTTTTCAATAACTATACTTTATTTATTGAGAAAAATGACGAAAACACCATCAACAAGGTATAATTTTAGTTTTGAAGTGTTCCATGTCCATTAAATGGTTAGAAGTTATCGTTTTGTTTATTATAAGTGTTAAATAATAATTTGCAGTAGTATTAAGTATTATTAGTAAAAACTACTTTCATGTTAATCGTTCATAATTGTGTAAAATTTAAGAATTTGACCATTAAAACTGCCCAATAAGTACGAAACCAATGCTATGTCGTTTATAGTGGACAAACGACGTTAACTTATAACATGACTATATTGGTTTAAAGAGGATAACATGACTATATTGGTTTATTTGACTATTAAAACTACCAACTAAGTAAGATAGCTTGTTATATTGGTTTAAAGAGGATAATTTTGTTAATTTCATATATAATCTTGGCTAGATTTTAAAGTGTATTTTAGGAAAAAAGATACTGAAGTTCAAGTAATTTGTACTTCATTTATATGGATTATTTACTTGAAATGGATTATTTTGCACTAAATTCAATTTATTGAATATTTTTTATTCTTTTATATAATTATACATTATTCATTGAGAGAAAAACATTCAAAACACTATTAGCATCTAAAACTTATATGCACCCTCTCCTTATGCATGCACCCAACCAAAGACTAATTATCCATGTATGGAATCAAAATTTTAGAAGCAGAGTAGTAATTCCCTGAAAACAAAGTACATTTAAAAACAAAAAGTATATACAACCTAGCAAAATCATGTATCATCATTAATCTTTTAATTTTTTTTATCTTCTCATGAGTGACATCATTGTTTTTTCTTGAAAATAATCGTAAAAGAGTATTACATTCCATTGACAAATACATATTAATAGGTTACCCCACTTGATGCAACCTTAACACGATGGAGAACTCCCCTGCTGTAAAATGAATTGCAATGTCTTCCATGAAAACAAATGTAGTAATCCTTACATCGAACCTTCTTAAAGGGTTGAAGCTACACTTTTGGGTTTCAATTCCCCCATAACTTATTGAAAGTATTATAGCAAACAACGAGAGTACAACTTGTATTCTCTCCTAGCCATACTGCAAAACAAGCAAAAATATTGAAATATCAACTTTTAATACTAGAATTGTTGTTTGCAAACACAATTTCAAATACTGAAAAGTTTAAATTTTGGCATAGTAATTACTTGCACACTATATAATGCAAAAATTGTAAAAATATACTAAAAATACTTAATTTAGTACCATCATTATTAGCACACCATATTGCAAGCTTAAGTACCATAATTACTAGCACACCCATACTGCAAATGCAACTTAAAGTACTAACATTTTGGTTTTTTGTATAATTATTACCCAACATTCTTAATGTTAAATTATTGAAATTTTGATTTTTCCTACAATCAAAATTCTAAATTTATCTGGTTAAACACGATAACCCATTTGAAGTGAGTTAGGATTTTCAAATAACATTGAGGATTTTTTTTAAATAACTACTAAAATTTGAAATCAAATATACTAAAATAAGGTACATATTTAATTCATCAATATGTATTATAATAGAAAAAAATCCAAATAAGTAATTGGAGCGGTCGGCGTCGATCTTTCTCTTCATTGTTGTCATTCATATTAAATGGTGAATTTGGAGGGAGATTTTCTAATTTTTGCATGAAGATGGATGATATTAACTTAATAAGTCAAATGAGATTATTCCCATGATTTGTCAACTAATACAAACATCTTCCCTAATCCATGAATGAGCAATTTTCTACATATATAAATAATTCCCCTATAAATAATAATTAGTACAAAAATGAATCCCAATTAGTTGTTTGTTGTGTTTGATTTTAACAACTCCACCCAAAAAAATTAAATTAATTATTCCGATGTTAATATATATATCTATATATATATATATATAGAGAGAGAGAGAGAGAGAGAGAGATGGGGTAAGAAAGAAAGTGAAAAATATCAAATATATAGTAACTAAAATTAGAGTAAAACAAAAAAAAATTGGAACTTTCACCTCTTCGACCATTGAAGAACTTAATAAAAAGCTTAAAGTCGTATCTTTCTAAGTTTTTTGAAAATGTTGGGCACTTGAAGATGGAGGGTGTTGCTTGGGCAAGCATAATGATGAAAAATCCATTTCTTACTTCGCTTAGACGATGCCATATATAAGCTATTTTTTGCTTTCAATTTCTATCATGGGTTTGTGGAAGAAGAAGAAATGAAGAGTTAGAGAGAGAAAGTGTGAGTTTGTAGAAGACAAGTGGTCTATTGGGAATAAATGAAGAACAAGAGAGAGAAAATGTGAATTTGTAGAAGATAAATAGTCTTTTGAAGGAACTTTCATCCCTTCAACCATGGAAGAACTTGATGAAAAGCTTAAAATCTTACCTTTCTCATTTTTTAAAAATGTTAGATACTTGAAGATGGAGAGTGTTACTTGGGCAAGCATAATAATGAAAAGCCCATTTATTGTTTTGCTTAGACGACGCCATAGTTGAGCTATTTTTTTCTTTCAATTTCTGTCGTTGGTTTGTTGAAGTAGAAGAAATAAAAAGAAAGAGAGAGAAAACGTGAGTTTGTAGAATAAAGTGGCCTTTTGGGAAGAAATGAAGAGAAGAGAGAAAATATGGGTTTGCAAAAAACAAGTAGATTTTAGGGACTTTGGGTGGTTTTAGTTTTTTGTTAAGGTTATTTTGGTACTTTTGGCTGGAGTGGGGAGTAAACTCTAAAATTAATTTCGAACTAGGGAGTGAAGAGGAAGAATAATATGGCTGGGGACTAATTCCTAAATTGAAAGTTGGTTTGGCTATTTTTCTCTAATTTTCTGTTGGATTAACGAAAACCGTATGTTAATTGGTTTAATGATAAAAGAGGCTTGGATCCATTATCAATGAATTTACGAACATTATATGTGAAGAAATATATGGAAATGTAATTAATTTGAACAATTTATATACAATATCAATAAATACACACATAGAGAATATTCGTAAATGATTACATAATATACAAAAATCTGCAATTTTTAACTTAGTAATTTAGATATATATTTCTCAGATGTAAAAGTTATGACCACAAATATGAAATCTTAAGTTAGGAACTTTAAATATGAGAAATGACCATGCATTCCTTCGACATTAAGATGTCGATATTTTAAACTTTCATGTGATTCATAAGAATTAAATTTTGTTTCAATTACGTAAAAGCAAAACGTAAAAACTAATTATACTTGAGTGGTAACAAGTAAAACAACATAAAATTTATTAATTTCTATCTTTATTATTAATTGATTATGTAAAGCATTTGTATTAGTGAAAGTGAATCAATATTCTAATAATTTTTGCTTAGTTAGTAACTGATTGGGCAGTCACTGAATCCCTTTTTTTGTGGTGTTTGCATTTTTAAATATTTTAAATATTATATATATACATATATATTCACCATGTGTTCGTCATTTTGTAATAGTAACGCGGTCAATGACTTCCGAAAATCAGCTAATAACTTGTCTCTTATCAAGGTCGATTGGCATTTTATTTTTGTATATTCTATGAAAAGCGCATATTATCTTTATGTTTCAAAAAGGAATATATGTACGTATCATTGATTTATTGGATTGAAAATGACAGGTTGTGCTAATAATTTTTACTTAATATTAATGGTTTATTAAAGTAATAATTATATTAAATCAATATTTGTAAAATATACATGACCATGGACACTAATTCAAAATACATAATAATACTTGAAATGATTATAACGTAGAAGACTTAGAAGAAGATTTAGCATTCCCTTATAAAATGAGTTATAGTCTGAAAAAAAGGCGAGAGGTTGCTGATGAAATCAATAGGATACAAAGTTATGCTAATAAGCCAAGCATGCGTCATTATTATTAATATTATAGGCCAACCCCACAAGATATTCTTCATGAAGAACAAGAGTACATAGTTAATAATAGTTACAATGGTAAAAATCTTTATACCATCTCCATTTAGTAAGAGATTTACACTTGGTATTATTAAGAAGTGTTCTGATTGTTTCACTATTATCAGTCCATCTACCAGTAAAATATTCAATGATGTTTACAACTAAAGTGTAAACAACATCTTCAACACTTCTACCAGATTCATTTTTAATAGTATTAAGAATTTCGTTTCTATTATCAGCAGTAAGATAATTATCCCACCACCCTTTCAATTGGCCAGTAAAACCTGCAACAATCATACTTGCAACAGTTTTATCATTATTACCATTATTTTTGAAATTGTACTGTACATAAGCATTATATGTATTAGATTATAAATCTATCTTTCAGCATAACCATCAAGATTCCATGTTAGCATATTTAACAATCATCATATATGCCATAATAATCGCAGCAGAAAATTTAAATCGAGTTTACCTCCCGCCATTGATGTTTCTTGAATTATATCGGTTAAAGGCACACCTGTAATTCCAGTTGAAAGCTCCGGTTGAAAGCTCTTCTCTGCAATTTTGTTGTTAAGGTGCTTCTAAACTCTCTAGAATCAATCTTGATGGTGTATGAAACTGTAGTGTAGTATATCCTAGGATTTAGGGACCTTAACATATATAAAGTTGTAGTGTCTTCCATCAAGACACTTAACCTAATGGGCCTAGTGGGTATAATGGGTTGGTTTTGGGCCCTTAACCACCCAAATCATGGACTGGATATACGGATCACATCCGGATATGGGTAAATCCAACATTTTCCCAGTTGGTTCGTATACCGTAATCCTTAATTCTATGAATACCCATATTCAATAAGAAAACATAATACATGAATCATGGCGACAAGTCCCCTTAGAATGAGTATTATCTTCCATGTATTACAGTGTATCATGCCTCTTAGCCCATATAACTTAAGGAACAAACCTTATGTTTATTCAAGGTCTAAACATAATGACATTTCTCGAACTGAATGTGTACACAAAAACCATATGAGAAACATCATAAATGAAGTTTCATTAAAACAAAATCGTTCTTATAACGAAATTATATATTGGAACCAAGTCTCATTTTAATTACATGATCCTTGAATTTCAATGGTGGCATGCCTTTAGTTAAAGGATCAGCTATCATCAATTCAGTACTAATGTGTTCAATGACCATTTTTTTCTCTTTAACACGTTCCCTTATGGCCAAGTACTTAATGTCGATATGTTTGCTTCGACTACCACTTTTATTATTCTTGGCCATAAACACAACTGCTGAATTGTCACAATATATCTTCAATGGCTTAGAGATGGAATCCATAATTCTAAGCCTAGATATGAAACTCCTCAACCATACACCATGTGAGGTGGCCTCAAAACAAGATACGAACTCAGCTTCCATAGTGGAAGTAGCAGTCAATGATTGCTTGACACTCCTCCATGATACAGCTCCACTGGCCATCATAAAGATATAACCAGATGTTGATTTGCGAGAGGCAACACAACCAGCAAAGTGTGAATCTGAGTACCCAACTACTTCCAAGGTTTCAGTTCGTCTATACATAAGCATGTAGTCTTTGGTTCTTTGAAGGTACCTCATCATTTTCTTTGCAGCTTTCCAGTGGTCTAAACCTGGGTTACTCTGATATCGCCCCAACATTCCCACAGTAAATGCAATGTCAGGCCTTGTGCAGACCTGATCATACATTAGGCTTCCAACAGCAGAAGCATATGGAATGTTTTTCATTTGTTCCCTTTCCAAATTATTTTTTCGGCATTGGTTCAAATTGAACCTATCTCCCTTCATAATAGGTGCCACACTTGGTGCACAGTTTTTCATCCCGAATCTCTCTAAAACTTTATTGATATAAGTTTCTTGAGATAAACCCAAGATGCCTCATAATCTATCTCTATGGATCTTAATGCCTATGACATAAGATGCCTCACCCATATCTTTCATATCAAAGTTCTTAGAGAGGAACTGTTTCACCTCATGCAACAAGCCCTTATCATTAGCTGCAAGTAAAATGTCATCCACATATAAAACAAGAAAGCATATGTTACTCCCACTAATCTTCTGGTATATACATTGATCCATAATATTTTCTACGAATCCAAATGTAGAAATTACACTATGAAATTTGTAATACCATTGGCGGGACGCTTGTTTTAAACCGTATATGGATTTCTTCAACTTGCATACTAATTGCTCACCATCACTAGAGGGGAATCCTTCAGGTTGTTTCATATAAACCTCCTCCTCTAGATCTCCATTAAGAAATGCCGTTTTCACATCCATTTGTTGCAACTCCAAGTCAAAATAGGCCACTAGTGCCAACACAATGCGCAAGGAATCTTTTTTAGATATAGGAGAGAAAGTCTCCGTGTAGTCGATTCCTTCCTTTTGAGTGAATTCCTTAGCAACGAGTCTTGCCTTGTATCTCTCAATGTTGCTTAATGAATCTTTCTTTGTTTTAAAGACCCATTTACATCCAATGGCTTTTGCACCATTGGGCAACTCAACAAGGTCCCAGACTCCATTACTTTTCATGGAATCCATCTCTTCCTTCATGGCATTGTACCATAATTCGGACTCTTTGCAACTTATGGCTTGCGAAAAGGATTCAGGATCATTTTCGGCTCCAATATTATAGTCAGATTCTTGTAGATACACTATATAATCACTAGAAATTGCTGACCTCTTTATTCTAGCAGATCTTCTCAATGCTGCACCATCATCCTCTTGAGGAGAATGAGGCTCAACTGGATGTTCAAAAGTTGCAGGCATCTCTTGAACCACCTGATCTATTGGAGTATTATTGGCAGCTTGTGGAGCTTCAACAATTGATTGTTCTGCATCAATTTGTACTGAAGGGATGCTATGAACAATAACCAATCTATCACTTGATGTAGGAGGTTCTATATGATCATTTTCGGAAACTATGTTTCTAATTTGATCGCTCCCACTAATCAAGTCATTCTCAAGAAATTTTGCATTTCTTGATTTCACAATCATAGTGCTATGAGATGGATAATAAAATTTATATCCCTTAGACCTTTCGGCATATCCAGTGAAATACCCACTAATGGTCCTTGGGTCCAATTTCTTTTCTTGTGGATTATAAACTCTTACTTCAGACGGGCATCCCCAAATGCGTACATGTCGCAAACTCGGTTTCCAACCTTTAAATAACTTAAATGGTGTCTTTGGGATAGCCTTAGTTGGAACTCGGTTTAATATGTACACAGCCGTCTTAAGAGCTTCAATCCACAAGGATTTACGTAGTTCAGAGCTACTCAACATACAACGCAACATGTCCATTAAAGTTCAATTTCTTCTTTCTGCTGCACCATTTTGGTCCGGAGAACCAGGCATAGTATATTGGGCAACTATCCCATTTTCTTGAAGAAACTTCGCAAATGGACCAGGTGCTTGTCCATCCTATCTACCAAAATATTCTCACGATCTTAATCTGCTTTCCGCATTATTTCTCTACTTCTGCTTTATACACCTTAAAGGCATCCAATGCTTCGCTCTTATTATGAAGCACGTAGAGATACATATATCGTGAGTAATCATCTATAAATGAGATGAAGTATTTCTGACCATGTGCATCCATTTCAGGACCATATATATCAGTGTGTATGATTTCTAATATGTCGGAACTCCTCTTAGCACCTTTCTTTGACTTATTGGTTTGCTTTCCCTTTATGCAGTCCACACAAGTCTGAAAATCAGTAAAATCAAGAGTACTAAGTACTCCATCATTCACTAATCTCTTAATCCTGTCTATGGAGATATGTCCCAATCTCCGGTGCCACAACATAGAGGAATCCTCATTTATAACACATCTCTTAATGCCAGCGTGAACATGTATATTAGCATATGTGGTATTATTTTGCAAATTAATAGAGAAAAGACCATCAGACAAAGTACCAACTCCAACAATATTGGAATCATAAATCAAATTGAAAGATATTCCATAAAACTTGAATTGGAATCCCAAAGGTACAAGTCTTGAAATTGAAATTAAATTTCTAGAGAAATTTGGAATATAAAATGTCTTTTCTAAATTCAAAACAAAACCACTACTTAAAACTAAAGTGCATGTTCCGATAAGCTCGACATGTGAACGCATCTTGTTTCCCATATAGATGCTTTGTTCACTTCCCACTGGCTTCCTTAGGTTTCGCATACCCTGCAAGGTATTTGAAATCTGGATTGTAGAACCAGAATCAATCCACCATGTGTTATAAACAACATCTACCATATTAGATTCATAACAAACATACGAGATTGGATTACCTTTATTTTCAAGCCATTTCTGAAACTTGACACAATTTTTCCTTATGTGTCCCTTCTTCTTACAGAAGTGACACTTAGGTTCTTTCTTAATGTTAGTTTGGGCAGGTATTTTACCCTTTTCCCTTTTGTTGGCTTGAACTTTTTCCTTTCCCTGCGTTGCCAGCATTGCACTCTCTCCCAGTTCCATTACAAGCCTTTCTTCTTCTTGAATACACATGGTCATAAGTTCATTAATTGACCATTTATCCTTATGTGTGTTGTAAGAGATCTTAAATGGCCCATATTGTTGTGGGAGAGTATTCAAAATATAGTGCATCAGGAAGGATTCAGACATCTCAACCTCGAGGTTTTTCAATTGAGCCACAAGATCTTTCATTTGCATGATGTGCTCACGCACACCTCTTACAGTGGTGAGTCTTAAGGATGAGAACTTCATAATAAGGGTGCTCGCTAATGCCTTTTCTGAAGAGACGAATTGATCGTCTATGGCTTTAAGCAAGTCATGAACTTTATCATGCTGATCGACTGAACCACGAATACCAGCAGAAATCTTAGTCTTTATGTACATTACACTAAGCGATTAGATCGCTCCCATCGTTCATAAAGAGCAATTTCTTGTGGAGTGCTGGTATTTGTAACTGTAAGTGATTCGTCTTTCCTTATAGCATAATCAATGTCCATTCACTCCAAATGAAGAAGAATTCTCCTCTTCCATATCTTGTAGTTATCACCCTTTAGTTCGGGAATATCACAGCGAATATCAGAGAAATTAGGTTGTATAACTACAATTAACATAAAATACATGCCTATAAGGCCGAAATAAAATTTCACAATTTACCAATGCAAATTGTGCAAAAAATGAATCTAAATGACATAAAATTGCCTGTGGGTTAAATTTTTAATGCAAGCTAGATTCACAATCTTATGATGAAACTATCAAATTATATTCCATTTCTTAATCCCTGTGGGTAAATTAAGAAAAATAATCTAACATTTCATCCTGATTAATCACACAAGATATGACAAAAATTCCTGTGGGATAAAATTTATTATATCTCATATGATTAATCACAATCGATGTCATATTACTATATGTGATGCAAAACATTTAATATATAATTTATATAATTAGAGATGTTGTGGCTACTCCCTAATAATGAAAATTATATGAATCACATGATATCAAAATACATTATGCACGAATAGTGGTGTGCTGAATAGTACACCATAACAGCTTAAAATAATATATAAAGTATTTATTCACAGCAAACAAGTCCACATGGTGCAGCGGCGGAGCACCTTATTGCCAACAGAGAGGTCTCGGGTTCCCAAGCTGTTTTGCGCATGCACACTGTGCTTTATTTTGTTTATAAGGCTGAAATGGTTATTGGGCTTGTGAGGCAGCCCATGTTCACGGCCAAGAAAATAGAACAATAATGGGCTTCTGTCTTAATTAATGGGTCCGTTGAAATTAGCCCAAAATCCCCCCCTTTTTTTTTTTTTTTTTTTGAAAAACACCATCTTCAACCTTCAGACGGGTCGGCCCGTTAAAATACGAACCCGTTTTACAAATTCGGTTCTATTTTGGTGTATAAAACTCCGTTTTCAATGATTTAAAAGCTATTTTGTTCGGAACGAAACGTATTTAAGCTTTCTACCAACAGATCCATAAAATACGTTCACAAACAACCTCTGAATTTCCTGCAAATTTTCAGATCTTGATTTGGAAAAATTTTCAAATCTGCTTTGAAAAATTTTAGATCTGCTTCGAAAAAATTTTAGATCTGCTTCAGAAAAATTCAGATTTGCTTCAAAAAATTTCAGATTTGCTTCGAAAAATCTCAGATCTGCTTCGAAAAATTTCAAATCTGAAGCATAATATGAAATCCAAAAATAACATACTTAATATCAATGGAAAAAAAATACCAAAACATATACGTATGTATAGACGTATCCATCAAAAATCCAAGAACATCAAGGCAGAGGCCATAGATGGCTCTGATACCAAACGTTAGCATGTTTAACAATCATCATATATGCCATAATAATCGCAACGAAAATTTTAAGTCGAGTTTACCTCCCGCCATTGATGTTTCTTGAATTATACCGGTTAAAGGGACACTAGTAATTCTGGTTGAAAGCTCTTCTCTGCAATTTTGTTGTTAAGGTGCTTCTAAACCCTCTAGAATGAATCTTGATTGTGACAACCCGAAATTCCCCTAATTTAATTTTAAAGTGAGAAAATTTATCTA
>JACFYI010002417.1:35721-46716 GCA_014898755.1 Handroanthus guayacan
CCGCCAATGCTACGCACTTGGTTGTTCTCGCCTCCGTCGCTATGGACGATTCTAGTGGTGATAGCTATGGGTTTGTTCATCTTGATGAGAGGAACATAAACCTGGTTTCAATTTTGAAAATAGAGTAGCAAGTGAGAAGAATTTTGGATCTGAAAATTGAAAATGGATAGGGATGAATAGAGCTCTGCATGTTGAAGAAGATGACCGTGGGGTGCTTACATGCACATCAACTTTTGTTTATTCCACCTAAACCCCAAAAGTTTTGAGTGCCTTAGTTTGACCCCCAAATGTTTTTGTAACTTCAGACTAGTCTAAAATTTTTGCAATTTAGCCTCTAAACTTCCAATTGCTTGCATTGATTCCCAAATATTAATATATATTTACTCAATTAAGTTCATAATAATATCCTTTTAAGTCCTTATTTCTTATAATTAGTATTTTTAACCCCCCAAATTTAATGACATCTTTTCCAAGGTTAAATATAATTGCTATGGGGTGTTACATATGTGGTAACTAAATAAGGTTCTTGATGATTGGAGAAATAGGTATGACTTTAACTTGAAGAACATTTTGGATTTTGGACAACTATATTGATTTGAGATTTAAGGTTGGATTTTAACCAAACACACATAATTTGTCTTGGGTATCCACTATCCCCAATAATACCCATCAGTTTCAAAGCTTTAAAACCTACATTTTCCTTATTTAATCGGCTATTATGATATGTCATTGGAAACTTCATTGAGTGTAGATAATTTTAATATAAAAAATTGCTAAAAAATATGGAGAAAAATGTCCCAAAATGCCAAAAGAATGCAACCTGCCATGGCTGTCGAGAAGCAGAGGTAGCAACATGGGAATACTTTATATAGGCACAGACAAAGATCCAACCGTTGTATCTTCAATTGGAAGCACCAATAGAAAGATCGTCGAGTTAATATATTTATAGAGGTAAATACATCGTCAAACATATTGGAATATTCGAAAATATATTGTAAATCTGACTTGCTGAAAATAGAAGAATAAATCTTAGATGTTGAATTTTATGAATTGAGTTCTCATACTGAATCCGATCTTTAGGCCCTAAATTTTGTATGTTTTTTTATAAAATCTTGATGAGGATAAATTGACTAAGTGGATGAGGAAAATTGATAATTATTTGGATTTGAAGTGATTGTGAAAATTAGATGGACTAAAGAGAATGATATGTTTGGAATAATGATAAATTGGTTATTTAAAGTAAGATTCTAAAAAGAGATAGAACATATGAAGTTTGATTACTTGGGAGAAAGTTAATCAAGATAACTTTTAGAATGATCAATAATCGAGTTAACAATTTTTAAAGGATAATTCAAAAGTTAGTAGGATTTTTCGTATTCTTGGGTATAAGTATCATTATTTAATCAAGTTATGAATAATCAGATTTTATATAATTTAGATGATGAGAAAATTGGTTGGATCTTGGTGCATTATATGCAAGGACATCAGGTAAGAGATTTTAGCTATCCCATTGGATTGATAATCTTGATAATGTTTTATTGGTCCATATTGAGCTCCTTTGTCTTAATAATTGATAATTATTGAAAATACGGATTTGGCCTTGATACTTTCATGGATTCCGTGTTGAGTTTCCTTGCCAATGCATTGATAAGTTGATAAACTTGAACATATGAACTTGAACTTGATACCTTATTGATTTTCTTTGTCAAAATATTGATAAATTGGTGAATTTGAACATATGAACTTGAACTTGACACCTTGTTAATTTCTTTTGCCAAAGCATTGCTAAAGTGGTGAACTTGGACATATGAACTTAAACTTGATATCTTGTTAATTTCTTTTAATAAATTGGTGAATTTGGACATATCAACTTGACTTTGATATCTTTTGTTAGTATTCTTGAATTCCTTGTTAATCTCCTTGATTAATACTTTGATTTAAATAAATAAAATCTTGGGCATTTTTAGGACTTGATCAAAATTCCTTAACTTTCTTTTTCAAGGATATAAAAAGACCTTAATAAATCACCTTTCCCATTTTGTCTTGAAGACCACATCTTTTAATATACACATATATATATATATATATACACACTTCAAGCTTGGGCGTGATCGCGCCTATAACTGGGCTCTACCAGAAAGCTAAAACATTTTGGGCACTACCCAAAACTCTAATTTTGATGTTTTTGACCTCTTTTGATTAAATGTGTCCATGATTCACTTATTTGAATTGTTTTCCAAATATTGTTTGATATGTCCATACTTTACTTCTTTGAAATGTTTTCAAAATATTATTATAATTCACTCCTTTAAAATATTTTCAAACTATTGTGATGATTCACTCCTTTGAAATATTTTCAAAATATTGTTATAATTAACTCATTTGAAATGTTTTCAAAATATTGTTATGATTCATTCCTTGAAAAGTTTTCAAAATACTATTTATGGTTCGCTCTTTTGAAATATTTTCAAAATATTATTTAACATGCCCATGGCTTACTCTTTTGAAATATTTTTATAATATTGTTAGATATATCTCACTCTTTTGAAATATTTTTAAAATATTGTTAGATATGTCTTACTTTTTCAAATGTTTTCAAAATATTATTTGATATGTCTCACTCTTTTAAAATATTTTCAAAATATTACTTGTTATGTTCATAGTACACTCCTTTGAATAGGCCCCAAGATTATGATAGTGTCATTGAGACAACAATGGAACTAGAGGCGGAGTTTCAGGAACTCCACAAGTTAATTAACAAGAAGAATGGTAAGTGGATGGGCAAGTCTCATAACGAGAAGGGAAAAAAGGATAATTTTAATAAGAAGCCTAAGATCGGGAATACGTCTATGCCAACAGATAAAGAAAAAGCCCCGACAACGCAAGGGAAGGTAAAATGTGGGCATTGTGGTGACACAAGTCATACTGAGGAATAGTATTGGAGGAAGTTGGACAGATATTTTATCTACGGAAGTGGCCAGGATACAATCAAAGACTGCCCCAAAAATCAAAAGAGTGGAATTGCAGGGACGCAGAACCAGTAGCAGGGTACAGCTGGACATTCCCAGGTCAAAGCGAGAGCCTATACCTTGACGGGAGAAGAAGGCATGGATTCTACCTAAGTTGTGGAATGTAAAGTTCTCATTCAGAAATTTATTTGTAAAGCTCTCTTTGATCCTGGTACAACGCATTCTTTTATTTCTTTTGATTGTGATAAGAAATTAGACTTGCCATATAAGAATATGAACATCTCTTATGAAATTCACACTCCAGTAGGGGATATTACAAGACTAGAGTTAGATACCCACGATGCCCTGTAGTTATAGAGAATCAGAACTTTAATGCAGATCTAATTGAATTACCAATCCAGGACCATGACCTCATTCCAGCGATGGATTGGTTGTTTAAGCATCAAGAAGTAATTGACTGTTATGCTAAAACAGTCAAGTTGGATACTGAAGTTGGAGTTAATGCCAGAAATACAAATAAGAACGGTAGTATACCCACCATTTCAGCAGTAAAAACCAGAAAGATAATCAGGAAAGGAGGACAAAGATTTTTGACCTATTTACTAAATAAATCTCAGGATAAGATTGAATTGAAGGACGTTAAGGTGGTTAATAAATTTCCTAAAGTGTTTTCAGAAGAATTGAATTCACTGTCTCTGCATAGGGAGATTGAATTTGTGATAGAAACAATTCTTGGGATAGGGCGATTATCAAAGACACCATACGGAATGGCACCAATAGAACTAAAGGAGCTCAGGAAATAGTTACAAGAACTGTTGGAAAAGAATTTCATAAGACTGAGCTCTTCGTCATGGGGAGCTCCAGTCTTATTTGTGAAAAAGAATGATGGGTCATTAAGAATGTGTATTAATTACAGAGAGTTAAGCAAAGTGACCATAAAAAATAAGTATCAATTACCCCACATAGACGAGTTGTTTGATTATCTTAAAAAATTAGCTGTCTATTCTAAGTTGGATTTAAAACAGGGGTACTATCAGTTGAAGATACGAGAAACAGATATTTTCAAAACTCCATTTAATTCTCGTTATGAGCATTTTGAGTTTGTAGTCATGCCCTTTGGATTGACAAATGCTTCTGCGGCGTTTATGGACCTAACGCATCGAGTGTTTTGCTCATACCTCAATAGCTTCGTCGTAATCTTCATAGATGATATATTAATTTATTCTAGATTTGAAGAGAAGCATGAAGAACATTTGAGAATTGTCCTTCAAACTTTAAAGGAGCACAAGTTTTACGCAAAATTTAACAAGTGTGAATTTTGGCTTAAGAAGATTACTTTTTTTAGACATATTATATCGGAAAATGAACTTAAAGTGGATTCAAAAAAAGTCAAAGTAGTCCTAAAGTGAAAAAAAACCTAGAATGGTCACTAAAGTGAGGAGTTTCCTAGGATTAATTGGATATTATCAAAAATTTATCCAAAATTTCTCTAAGTTGGCCAGACCACTCACTAGATTTACTCAAAAGGATCGAAAATTCATTTGGGACAAATAGTGTGAGGAAAGTTTTTCGAAATTGAAGAAGAGATTGACAACAAACCCAGTGTTTGCACTGTTTAATGGGTCGGAGGAGTTTACTATTTATATTGACGTCTCAAAAGAAAGGTTGGGCTGTGTTCTGATGCAGAAGGGCAAAATGATTGCCTACGCATCACAAAAATTAACAAATCATGAGGTGAATTATCCTATTTATGATTTGAAGCTAGCAGTGATGGTCTTTGCTTTGACAAAGTGGCGTCATTTTATGTATGGAGTAAAAGTGAAAGTTTTGATATATTACAAGAGCTTAAAATACATCTTTAGTAAAAAGGATTTAAATTTGCGGCAACGATGATGGATGGAATTCCTAGAAGACATGACTTCACCATCATCTATCACCCACGAAAAGCGAACATCGTTGCTGATGCTTTACGCCGAAAAGGAAATTTAGCAAATCTGAACATCTACCCTGAGATGTACAGTGAGATCCTAAAGGCCCAAAAGAAAGATGATTTGGTCTAGAAATTGAAGGGTGAGATGAAACCCAACTTTAGGATTGATACTGATGGGCTATTACGATTCGAGAATTGAGTTATTATTCCTGCACAGATGAAAGAAAAACTACTGTCAGAGGCTCATCAGACCAAGTATTCAGTCTATCCTGAAGGAACGAAGATGTATAAGGACCTAAAACATAAGTTTTGATGAGAAGGTATGAAAAAGGATGTAGTTGAATATATTCAGAAGTGCCTCACTTGCCAACTTGTAAAGGCAGAGCATCAAAGGCCATCTAGGAAGTTACGATCGCTCCCAATCCTAAGTTGAAAGTGGGAACAGATCACCATGGACTTTGTGACGGGTCTACTAGCGGTACGAGGTGGATGTGACAGTATCTGGATTGTGGTCGACAAGCTTACCAAATCGGCATTTTTCTGCTTGTAAAAATCCAGTATAATATGAAAAAGCCCGCCGAGATCTATATAACGAAAATAATACAGTTACGCGGGATTCCTGAAAGTATTGTCTTCGACAAGGATCTGAAGTTCATGGTGAGGTTATGGAGAAGTATGCAAGAGCATTTGGGGATGGAATTGCTACTCAGTACTGGTACTTATCCCCAAATAGATGGACAGTCGGAGAGGGTAATTCTAATACCGAAGGATATGCTACAAGCATGTGTTTTGAATTTTCCTGATAATTGAGATAGACATCTACTGTTGGTAGAATTCACCTATAATAACAGCTACCAAGTCTCAATTCAGATGGCTCAATATGAGACATTGTATGGTAGGAAGTGCAGATCACCTATTCACTGGGACATTGATGAGACGAAAGCACTTTGAATATAGAAAAGGATGCACTGCGACCTGAAATGATTCAAGAAGCTACAGATAAAGTTGAGATCATCAAGAAGAACATGAAAATAGCTCAGGATCGCCAGAAGAGTTACGCTTATAAACGTAGAAAAGATTTGGAATTCAGTGTTGGAGATTGGGCATTTCTGAAGATAAATCCACAAAAAGAAATTCAGAGAATGGGCAAGGCCGAAAAATTGAGTCCTAGATATACGGGACCATTCAAGATCGTGGAACGAATCGATCTTGTAGCATACCGACTCAACCTTTCTCCTAACCTAACTGGGATTTACAATGTATTTCATGTACCCCAGTTACGAAAGTATTATCCTGAATGTGATTTGTGATTTGATTTTAAGTGCTTAATCTTCAGATCTTGGGTTTCCAACTCCATATTTGGAAAGCCAAGCGCCACAAGTAAGATTTATGGCATTTTCTCATTTGCTTCACATGTTGAATTCTTTGTTATCCTTGGCTTAAAATTGGCTGTGAAGTATAATATTTGTCTTTGTAATATTCGTTGATTTTCTTGCTCCATATCCACTATGAATGGTGACGTGAACTCTTTGAATGACATGAGACCTCCTTTCTACTATGAATATGTTCTTAAGACTTTGGACCATCGGACAAATGTAAAATTTGAGGCAAAATAGAAGGAAAATTACTATGGACATAAAACTGAATTTTTTACTTCAAACTTGTAAAATAAATTTGAAACTTATAAATTTCAAAATTTTGCTTGAAAAATAAAGTTTTGAAAGTTTGATTTCCAGATGAAAAATATATAAAAAAGAAAATTTTGAGTTTATAGATTTATAACCTTTTTTTCCAAAAATTTGTAAATTAAATTTGGAACTTGAAAATTAAAAATTTTTATGATGAGTAAAACAAGCTAAGTCTAATTTTTTCACATTTAGCCCTTTGCTATCATAAGGATTTAAAATATATATATTACTATTCACGATTACTGTTTAGCAGGCGTGACCGTACAGCAGAACCTTTGGGCGGTTTTCTCCGCGTTCACGCCTGTTTTTGCCCGCGGACACGCTAAGGATAGTTCCAAAAATTTTATTTTTAATCCTTTTTGCTATTTTAAGTCCATTCTTCACCTCTTTTTGACATTTTAAAAACTTCAAAACGATTATTTCCTTGTTCCAAGATTCGAATCAAATAAATTTTGAATTTGACATATGTTACCGATTGATTATCTCATCTCATATACGAATATGTCCGATTCATTCGATATTAATTTGAAATGATTATGATTGTTAGTTTGAACCTTTGTGAATGTTCGTTGGATAGCCCATTCTAGTTTCAAAATTTCTACGTTTTTTACCTCGATTTGCAAACCCAAGTCCGTATTTCACTTCCTTAAAAATGTTTTAAAACTTCAAGATAATTTTCCTAAGTCCAATATCCAAATTTGAATCGTTTGTTTGAATTGATCGATCATTTGAATTCGCAGCTATTGTGGCTATATGTTCACTCTATTCCAATTCGAATCGTTTGTTGAATCTAATGGCTATATCTATTCATACCTCAACGGGGCTAATATTTCGAACATCTTCCGTTAGTTTTGAAATTTGTGCCCCAACGGGGCTAATGTTTTGAATATGTTTTGTTTGTTTTTGATGAGGCTATATGTTTGAACGTATTTTATTTGTCCTAAACCTATAAAAATATGAAGTTTTGATAGCATTGACGTATTGTCCTACTATTGCATACTAGGTGAGAAGTTTTGTTTTCAAAAGGCAACTTGAAGGGTGAAGAGCATGAATAACTAAATTGATACAATACTTAACATTAAGTAGCATCATCCCGCTAATTAAGGGGCTTGCAAAGAGGTACATGGTTATTTGTTTTGTCATAGATGTGCTAATGATGATGACCAAGTGCGTTGCAAACAAAGAATGTTTGCAAATTGTTAACAAATTTAAAATATGAGCAAAATAACTGTGAATAATGACACTTTTGACAAACTTGTAATTAATTTCCATAGCAAGTTTTTGGTTGTGATGAAAAAATTCTTCAGAAAAGTTAGTTTTGTGACGAATTTTAATTTTGTCATAGAATTTAATCAGTGATGAAGCATTTACTAATGAACTTGTAACGAAACAACTTGTGATGAATTTAATAAATTGTATTGAATTTTCCCATTAGTGAAGGGGGTATTTTCTTGTAGTGCAATATTTTTTAACATATTCATCTTATATATCTCCATTAAGCTAACTAACAACTCTCCCTACCATATCTATCACCGTGGTTGCAATGCCTAGGATTTCTAGAGCATTCTCCCTTAGGTCCAGGATGCTACTTTCGAACAGAAAACTAACTAATAACCGTAAATAGAAAATTCGCAAGGCATTCATAACTTAACAACTCAAACATCCCACAATTCATAACTAAATTTTTCTGAAGTTACATCATGAGTTCCACAAAATACAACTAATCGTACTTAAATTCTTACAAGTTCAACTAAGCTTATACATGTTCAAATTACAGAAGTCAAAATACGAAATGTTATTTGAGTTTTTCACAATCCCAATCCATCAAATAAATTTTCTACATGGTAATTTGAAGTCACGAGTCCACTGACCCAGCAAGTTCATGGCATAAGAGAGACGAAGGGGTATAACAAAGGAAGCAAGAAGCCAACAATGATCATGACAAAAAAAAAAAAAAAAATCAAACATGAATGTGATTTGCAACAAATGAAATTACAAAGACGAACATACGAAATGAATAGCCGAAATAATATCACATTCATGTTAATCTTATATATGGCTGAAACTAACGTTTGGTGGGTCTGTCACCCTTCTAACTCCAACAAAACATATGTATGCCTCATCCTTCCAAATTGCTAATTCGAGTGGCCACTCAAGCAGCACACACATATTTTGAAGCACGGCCGATCGCGTGCCTCGAATAACCGTTTAGAATCCTAATTCCAGGACTCCTCTGGGCTACCCAACAGATATGAATTCTCAGGAGTTCAAATCGACAATCCAACATTGTCCAATTCAAATCACCTAAAAATTACCAAAGGCCTAACATATCATGCATATAGGTTCAGAGCCAATATATGAACATAAATAAACTTATAGGGCTCAATCAATTACATAGGCTTATATCAAATGAATTCAAGAGAAATAGATTCGATTATCAAATAGGTTCAATGATCAGATTGGATATTAGATCATGGACTGTGGAAAAATCATTTTCAAACCTTAAAAGAGTTTAAGGAAGTGAAATATAAGTTCGAGATCGATATACAAAGACAAAATGATGAAATTTCACCATTGGAATGGGCGCTTGAGCGCTCGTGTGAGCGCTGAAATAGTATTTTTCGCTGTGGGTTTGAGTGCTTAAGCGCTCAAATAGGCGCTCGGGTGCTCAAACGATACCAAACTCTCTAGACTCGGACGCTTGGGCAGGTATTTGGGCGCTTGAGCACCCAAACAGTGGTCGAAGCCACTGACTTGGGCGTTTAAGCGCTCGGCAAATTTTTCTTTTTTTTTTTTTTTTTGAAAACCTTATATTAGCTGAGGATCATATGTGAAGAAATTAGACATAGTTTGTACTACTCATCATTGAGTTTTCTAATTTTTAAGTTTAAAAATGTAGTTTTATGCATTTTTGAGAAAACATGTTATAAAATTATAATTTTCATAAAAATCAAATGTTCAGAGATTTCTTTTGAAATATAATCTTAAAAAAAATCCAAGTTTCAAGAAAATATTCTATAATTTTCAAGTTTTATGAAAAAGAAGCATAGTCACCGTTAAAATCGATTTTCTTTAGGTTTCATTCGAGTTCTCCATCGTCCAAGATCCAAATTCATTCCAAGGTTACAAAAATGATAACAAGCATGCTTCAAGATTTAAGGAATATCATTTCAAGAATATTAAGCTTACGAGCACAACGAATCATCAAATTCAACATAGATAAGCTCAAATTTGCAATTAAAGCATGCCAACATGGACTTTTTGGATATTGAAGCATAAAATCAACCAAGAAGTGAGGAAATCATAAAACTTACCATAGGTCCTAAGTCTCTAAGGGTTAGAGTAGATAGTTCCAAATTTGAAGGTTAACAACCTAAACCAAAAATCAAAACTAAGCGTATTAGGCTAATACATCATTATTCCTAAAATCTTTCATTGAGCTAATTCAAGTTCCTTACCCTTACTCCTTGCCAAATATACTGGAGAGAGTGGACCCTTTCCCTTTTTCCCTTCAAAAATGCTTGATATGGTAAATGTGATTTGTAGAAAATTTCTTAAGATGGAATTGTATGGTGGATGGATGATTTTCTTTAAGTGGAGTATGAGTTTATGTGTATAGAGATATGATTGTGAGTAAGAAAAGTTTTGTATGTAATTGTGCAAGAGTGAGTGCAAAGTGTAAGCAAGGATAGGGGTTCAAGCAAATGAAGAAACCATGTCTTGCATTTCATTCAATTTATAGAGTCAATAAGGGCTTCTAAGGAAATAAGAAATTGGTGAGGACTTGTTCACAACTTCGTAAAAGTGGTTGGAGAAGCCATGCCATAGAGGTGATGTGGTCGTTGTGATTTAGTGGGGAGGCCCCTCCCAAGTATGGTTGCAAAATCTGCAGCCATGATTTCCTTCTTTTTTTTTTTTTGAAAAGATTGTTTTGGGCCTCAAAGTGTTGGACTAAAATTTGGTGCTATTTGGGCCAAGAATTGGGCTCGTTTGGGCCAAAATGATGTGTAAACAGAGTTTCAAATGTTAGAAAAATTTTTCGGGTGCAAAGAAATTATTTTGATGATGAAACAAATTTCATGATTGTAGAAACGATTATCGTTTGAAAAATGGTAGGTTAAAATTTTAGTTAGGGAAAATTTCGGGGTGTTACAGTGATTCTATTCCTAATTTTTCACAATCTAACTCCTCATAAGTTCTCTCCAGCGCTTCTTCTCTGGCAGTGTAAATCATTTCTCTAAATCTATACCTGGGCTTGAACCTTACTGAGAACATAGAGCTCGTCACATATTGTGAGTGTATTATGGGTTGACAATGGCTGGCCTATAATGTAGGTCTGATGAGAAGTGAGGCTTTTATTCACTAGTGTGCTGGTGGGGCTACGGTGATTAAATTGGGTGTAGCGCCC
>JACFYI010002417.1:60270-72931 GCA_014898755.1 Handroanthus guayacan
TCGGCTATTTTTGGTATTTGGCTTCTTATTTTCTTCTCACATTCTTGAAATTATGCTTTATGCTTCGGTCTTGACGGATTTATGGACTTATGTTAGATTTTCATTTGATTTGTATTTGATAGGTCATTGCATGCTTTTTTGCTAACCTCATTGTAGTCATTTTTCGTTAATTTCGTTATTTCTCTCGTGTCATTTTCCACCCCAAATTTCTAGTCCCCTACTTGCTCACGTGGATAATAATTGTTGTTATTGCCGTTTCAAGCATGATTAGTCTGTTATTTTATTATTTCATCTCAGATCTAACTTGCATTAGAAGGGGCCGTGCCCAATAGGATCTACGTGATAGTGGGTTGTGTCCCAAGTTGTTGATTTGTGGGCTGTGTTGTCTTGAATGTTGTTTGGGTTGTGCTCCCTTGTTCATGTTGCCTAAATAATGGTTACGTTGAATGCATTATGTATGGGCTGTGACCCAATTTCATGCTTATTGAATGGATTATTGTGTTGGAGACTTCTGTTTGTAGCAATGTCGGGTAGATGCTCTTCTAAGCATAGGCAGACTGATATAGCCAGCACCAGTCACGGCTTTGATCAAAGATGATTTATTAATCAAGAAGCCGATGACTATTACAATCGGAGGCTATTAGACAGGGCTGTGATTAGGAAAAGGGGTATAAAAGACGTTGATGAGATCGTCGAGAGACGTCACTGGGAGGAGTTTGTAAATGATCCGGGGGTTGCCAATAAGACTCTAGTGAGAGAATTTTATGCTAACCTGAAGTTCACTGATTAGCAACATTATGCAGTAACAGTTAGGGGCAAGAGTGTAAATTTTTCTGCCAGAGCCATTAACTCCTTGTTTGGCACTCCGTCCTTCAATACCTTCGGAGAATTACAAGAGTTCTTAGAAGACATCCCCCGTTAGATACCATATGCGAATTAATTTGTAGGGATGACCCCTAGTGGACATTGAGTTGTCTGAATGAGCCAATCCATTTCTCTCGTGTCAAGTTAACCATTGCAGCTGATCACTGGTTGAGATTTGTCTCTGCTCGGCTCCTACCCACCACTCACAATTTCGAAGTTACAAGGGAGCGTGCTGTAGTGATTTTTGCCATTCTGACTGACGACCTATGTGACTTTGGTCGATTCTTACATAGGTCCATTTGGAAGCGTGCGATGGGAGAATTAAGTATTGGTTTATATCATCCATCCTTGATTACTACATTATGTACTCGAGCGGGTTTGGAGAGACAGCCAGGGGACGAGTTGCTCCAACCTGACTCAATGATTGGTGAAGATCACTGACCAGCTGAACGAACACGAGCCCCAGCCCCAGCCTAGCCTCGCCAACGATGACCTCAAGCAGCGGGACTTGAAGAACGGGTGGATAGACTAGCAGACGGAGTGTACCAGTTGCAGCTTCAGCAAGAGCAACAGTTTACACATCAGCAGCAATGGTGGACATTGTGGGCTAATAAGATGAATATTCCAATAAAGAGCCATCCACACTATCCCCCCGACGAGCCAGTAGAACCTCCCCTAGCTGACATGGGAGACGAATAAAATTGGGTTCAGTTTTTTTCTCTTTATTCTCCTTTTATTTGCATTATGTACATCTTATTGTATCTATACTTATGCTACACCTTCATATCATTTGATGAGATGTACTTTAAGTACTCGCACTTAGTGATGCATTAATGTTTGCTTTTATCTCGTTTTTGTACTTTGAGGACAAAGTACCTC
The DNA here is from genome assembly GCA_014898755.1 of Handroanthus guayacan. Taxonomy (NCBI): domain Eukaryota; kingdom Viridiplantae; phylum Streptophyta; class Magnoliopsida; order Lamiales; family Bignoniaceae; genus Handroanthus; species Handroanthus guayacan. The sequence continues at coordinate 62,014 of JACFYI010002417.1, forward strand.
TTTAAGTTTGGGGGTGCTTTGTCTTTCAAAGGCATTAATTGTATTTTTGCATGTCACCTATGTATTTTTGCCATTATGCATGCTTGTCACTTAATTTCGTTAATGCTCATCGCACAAAAGTTTGGGGACACACCTTCATGTTCATGATTATGTCGAATTTTTAAACTTTGTTATAATATGCACTTTTGGGACATGATTTGAATTTAGGAGTTAAGTGATTTTTAATCCCTATATTTTGCGCATATTAGATTGTAACCAAATACTTGTATCAAATTTTGAATGCGATTGTTTATGGCTGTGATTTTTTGTTCTAATATTTTTTTGAAACTTGTTTGGATTTATTTTGAAATAGAATTTAGAAAATACTCAGCCAAAAAAATGATTTAGGCCATTTTTTTGGATCGATTGAGCCGTTTGAGCCAATCCAAAACATGATTGATCATCCGTCGAGTCTCCTTTTGAGCCTTCATAGTATTTTCCTTTCATTCTTAAGCCCAAAGGCCTAGCTTATTTATGAAAATACCCTATTTTGACCCTATCTTATATGCACCAACTTGAATATCATTATGATGAAAGAGAAAAGGGCAAACAAAAAAAAAAAAAAAAAAGAATGGCCCAAGTCATGTTATGAAAAATAAAAAAACTTTCCAAAAAAATAAAAATCAAAATGTACACCATACTCCAAAGGGGTAAAAAGACATATAAAGAAAGGAGTCTGATTGAGCAATCAGATGACATTCTAGGCTTCTTATAAGGTGTTTCAAAAGAAAGGGGATTATTTCACTTGAAAAAGAAGTCTCAAACTAAATTTGGGGGTGCTAGATGAAAACGAGTTGATGCTATAGGTTGATCTACTCTATCCAAATATACCTACCCCAACCCAAAACCTATGTTTCATACCATCAAAGTCCTATTGATTTTTGGCTAAGTGCAATCTGATTCTATCGAAATTGGAATAAAGAACGTGCCAATAAAATTATTAGGATGAATGTCTTAGTCATAAATCGTTTGTTTGAAATAGACTCGAGTTTTGGGGACTAATCATTCACACACTTACATGGGGGTTGATCATCATGAAACCCCGAAGATTCGATCTATGTTTTGAAAAGACATGGCATAATGAATTTGATATTTGATATAGAGTTGAACACGAGTCGAGAACATTTGTGTATTTTTTTTCATTCTGGGGTGAGGTTACTATCTCGTTAGTCTTTATGCATTTGTTTGTTTGAAAAGTTGCTCGAGGACGAGCAACGATTAAGTTTAGGGGTATGTGATAATTCCATAATTGTATTACATTTTAGGCACATTTTTATATAGAATTATCATATTTTTATCTTGAAATTATTTGATTTGGGTGTTAAGTATTTTAGATAGTGATATACTCATACAGAAGCCCAAGAAGATAATTAAAATCACAAAAAAAAGAAGTCGTTGGAATGAAGAAATGAAGCATCGAAGACAACTAAATATGTGAAAATATGCACTGGGCCGGGCACCCAAGCTCCCAAAACAAAAGTCTGAAGGCATCATGGTCGTAACTGGGTGCTGGAGCACCCAGATCAGCGCTCAAGTGCTCGATTCTCGGTGGAAAACGAAGAACTGGGCACTGTTGAAGCGCTTAAGTGCCCACATTCTGTCCTAACCAAAGCAATGGGCACTTGGGTGCCCATTCTTGCGCTTAAGCGCCCGGCCGACTTAGAAGATAAACACAACTTGATGTTCGAAAGACTTCTCAACGCCGTCAAACTCTTGTTCATGATGCAATCAAGTGGTCTAATCAATCTTGAACTCAATTGAAGAAAATAAAAGAATTTTGAAGAGCCTGAAACTGATCAGAAGTCGACTCCTGTTCTAGTTAGGATCCTTATACTATATTTAGGACTTGTTTTCTTTTGTTTGGGGATCTTGGAGAATTCTGAAGACTAACTCTGAAGGAAGCATTCGAGATCATCACCACGTTTTTCGTATTTCAGTATTTCATTCCTTTCTTTAATTTCTTGTTTAATGTTCATATTCATTAACATGAATATGAACTAATTTTCTTTTTCTAGAATCAAATGAATATGAACTAATTTTCTTTTTCTAGAATCATGTACGAACAGATTTTCATGGATTAATTCAATAGTTGATATTTTTCCTTTCGTTAATCATTAATTTTTTATTACTTCTTTTATTACGGTGTTCATCTTAATTTGATTGTCCGGCCAACATTCTAATTAAACTTTCTAAATTCTAAAGAGTCTCGGTAGGGATATTTAGAGTAGGTTATTGATAAAAGAACTTAAGTTAGATTTATTTGCATAACTAAATAAATTGATTTGTGTGTAAGATAGGAATATACTTGCATGCCTTAGGTAGCTCATTAATTGGTCCTAGATTAACTTTTAATTAGCGTAATTCACATAGGAATATAGTGAATTAACTAATTAGGAGTTTTGACGACAAGTTACCCAGAACGAACTTGGAGTTGCTTTTGAGTTAGACCTAGTAATCATAATTAATCGAGAAATTTTAGGAAGATATTAACATAATTGATCCATGTCAGTCGCTTTACCAACTTGAAATTAAATGAAATACATCATGCAAAAATTATTAAGTCTCTACCTAACAAAATTAATATAAGTTTTATGGTTTTTCTTGCTCCTTTGATTGATTAGCATTGTTTCTTGGTTGGTTTCCTATATTTCCTTTATTTGAACAAGAAATGAGCTTATATGTAATATGTTTGTTTGACTCATTATGATCTCAAGCTCAAAATCTCTTGATATGGAAACCAATAAATCATTGGGAATCTTTGATATTTGTACTTTGCCTTTGGAATGGATTTGAATCATGGACTAAGGAAAAATCGTACAAAACTTCAACAAAATAGGTTTGTTGGATTTATGACACCAATCTTAAAAAAAAAAATTAAATTTAAAACCTGAGACTTGAGTTTTGAAAAAATGAAGCTCGAAAGAGGTTATTGGAAAAAAATCAGAATTTATTAAAAAAAATAATAAAATTTTTTTACTGTTCATAGGACAGAAGAACTCCCCTGATAAGGCGCGCCTATGCCCTAAACCCAGACCTCTTCTGCTATTCTACTTCCTAGGTAGAAGAACTCCCTTGATAAGGCGCACCCAAGCCCTAAATCCAGATCTCTTCTGCCCTTCTATTTCTTTTAGGTAGAAGAACTCCCCTGATAAGGCGCACCCATGCCCTAAACCCAAACTTCTTCTACTTTTATATTTCCTTTCGGCAGAAGAACTCTCCTGATAAGGCATGCCCATGGTTTATTCCCTGACTACCATAAACACTAAAATTTTGATTTTTTTTTACCTCTTTTTTTGTTATTCTAAGACCATATATCACCTCTTTCAAATATTTTATGACTTTAAAACAAGTTTACCTAAGTTCGAGGTCCAATCCGAACCATTCGTTGAATTCATTCGATATGTGAATATGTAATTCGATTTGGATTTATATGTTTGAATTGGTTTGTCTGACTTGAACCTAATGCATGTTAAACTGGACCCTAGAACCTCAAGTGGTATCACATTGGGTGGTATTGGATGGTCGATCAGAAACCATGAGAATCCTTGCATGTTGGGTAGTTTTGGAGGAATCCTATAATGCCCCGGGTTACTAGAGCACCCGCCCCTAGGTCCGGGACGCTACTCTCAAACGAAAACTAACTAATATCCAAAACAGAAAATCCAAAATGCATTCCTAACTTAATATTTCAAACATTCCATAATTTACAAACTAAATATTTCCAAAGCTTACATCATAGAGTTCCAAAATACAACTAATCATAGCCAAAATACCATAAAACTTCAACTTAGCTTATATATGATCCATTACATAATCAAAATACCAAAACACTAACTTAAGCTCTCTTCTCAATCCCAATCTTCTAGTTGATTACCTACAAGATGATTTTGGAATCATGAGTTCATCGACCTAGCAAGTTTTATGGCGTAAAAGGGATGGATGGCAAAACAACGGTCACAAGAATTCAATAACGAACGTGGTAAGAACCGAAACATAAATGTGATTTTTAACAAAGAGAAATAATCAAGGCGAACATACAAAACAAATAGCTCAAATCAATGTCACATTCATGTCAAGAAACATATGAGGCTGAAACAATTATTTGGTGGATCTGTCACCCTTATAACTTCAAAAAAATACATATACCTTATCCCTCCAAATTTGCTAACTCGATTGGCCACTCGAGTAGCACGAACAAACTTTGAAGCACAGTCGACCGCATGCCTCTGAATAGCATTTGGAATCCTAACTCCAGGACTCCTCCGGGCTACCTAACGAACAGGAATTCTCAGGCGTTCAGATTGATGATCCGTTACCGCCGAATCTAAATCCACCTCTAAATTACCTAGGCCCCAACACACATGCATATAGGTTTAGAATGGATAAGAACATTCAAACATAGAAATCCAATTCGGATTGCATCTTCACATATCAAACGAATTCAACAAATAATTCGGATTGGACCTGGACTTAGGAAGACTTGTTTAAATGTCATGAAACATTTTAAAGAGGTGATATACGGTTTTAGAATAGTAAACCAAGGTCAAAAACCAAAATATTTAGTGTTTATAGCAGTCAGGGAATAAGGCGTGGGCGTACCTTACTAGGTAGGTTCTTTTACTTAAAGAAAATATAGGGTAGTGTAATACCCCAAGATTTTCTTGATTTAAAATTTACAAAACGATTTCAATAAGAGCAACGATTTATTTTCAAAACCCCGGGTCACATGTCCTAAACATTTTTATCTCGCTTGGACCTTAAATTCTCCAACGTTTCATCCTAATTAAACTCTAATTAAGCTCAGTTAATGGTCCAAAACATTTCCCAAACTTTAGCCTATATATATATTTATGTATATACATTAAACATTCAAATAGATGTATATATATACACCCACTCATGCAAAAATCAGATTTTGGGACTTGTAGTGGTGTGGCCAACCTTACCTAGTTGGTGAGAAGCTATGTTGGTTGGGTAGAAGCCCATGCCAAAAAAATGATTAGCCACCAACTCCTCTATCTATAAATGAGGCCTTGAAGCTTGTTGCCTCTTTTACCATTTGCAAAATCTGAAAATATACAACCAACATCTCACTTCCTCTTTTCCCTCCTTCAAAATTGGCCAACACACTACACACACACCCACAATCTCAAGTTCAAGTTTTAAAGGAAAAATTAAGGGGAATCTTGGTAGTGCATCCTCTCCTGTTGGGTAAGTAGTACTTGATTAAGTCCATATTACTTTGATAATGAAGTATTAGAGCTTGACACAAGCACTTATGGTGTGATTTAGGCATTTGACTCGGTGGATAAATCCAAACCCGGAGTTTTCATTCTAATCACACTTAGGACTAAGATAAGACTTATGAAACCTCGATTCTCTTTGGCATGCTTATACGTTCCTTCATGTCTTGATATCATGCTATGTTGAGCTATCTTATTTCGAGCATGTTGCTCGTTATCATTTGAATTTTGTTGCCTTTATTGTTGCCATTGGTATGAGCTCAACATGTTAAAATTACGATCTATTGTCTTGTGAACACCCTTGATATCATTGCTACATTTGAACTGAAATGTGAATGGGATTACGGACTAAATGAGGATGATTTGATGATGAAACTAAAAGAAACGAGGAAAATGAATTTAAACGTCGTATTTTTAACTCGGTTTTTCTTTAAAATTCTCCCTTAAAATTTTAATTTTCTCTTCTCTCTCTCTCTCTCTCTCTCTCTCTCTCTCTCTCACTATCTCTCTTTTAAAATATACAAGTTTTATTAGAAGCATGGTCACATGTTCAAAATTCTGATTTTCTTGAAAATTTTATTAAAGTCTCCATGGTCCTCAGTCCCAATCCTTGCAACATTCAATGGTGTAGGTTCCAAAGGAATTTAGGATTTTATAATCCCATTTACAAAGATTTTATGAGCTCATGATTACAATGGAGCAAATATCACAAGTAAGCTCATTTCATGTCAAACGAGGAAGCATAATAATCAACGAAGGAGGCAATACAATCAACTAAGGAAGCGATACAATCAACCAAGGAGGTAGAAAAAGTCATAAAACTTACCTTGATCCAAAGCTTCAAATCTTAAAGCTAGAGTTCCAAATCCTTAGTTATTCTTAAAGCTTATAACACCTATGAGATAAAGATTATTTGTGATGTTATAAATCTTCCCATTTAGACCTTATACATACATAGCATTTTACAACATCCAACTTACTAAGAACACTTGAAGAGTGTATCCTTGTGTATCCCCTTATTATTTTCCCCTTTTTGTAAAGAAAATGATAGTTTGAAGAGCTAAAATATGTTCTTTGTAGTGAAAATACAACTATAAATAGATATATATATATATATAGGAACTTGGAGACAAGAGAGTTGTTTGAGTGTATATATCTATGATATGCAATAGAGAGTGATTTTCTTCAAGCTTGTAGAAAGTAAGAGTAAACTTTCTTCTTGTAAAGTTAAGCTTATTTATAGATGAAGAAGAGGACTTGTTAGCAAATACACAAGTTTTGGGGGAGTTGTCATGTGTCAAAAGGGAGTTGGAGGGAATTAAGCACATGTTATTTGTAGTAAGAGACTTAGTACATGGAGTGGTTGAACACAATCTTTCCCCCAATCATTGCTGTAATTTTCTGCAGAATTTTTCTGATTTTTCTTTTTTTTTTTTTAATTTGGGGCTCAAAGAGTTGGGCTAAAGAAATAAGTTTAATTAGGCCAAGATTTTGCGCTCGTTCGGGCTAAAATGATGCATAGACGATGTTTCAAATGTTAGAAAAAATTTTCGAATGTGAGAAAATTATTTTGATAGTAAAACAATTTTCACGATTTCGAAATTGATTTATTATTTGAAAAATGAAGAGTTAAATATTAATTAGGAAAATTTTCAGGGTGTTTCCCTCTCTCCCTCTAAGAGAATCTGATCCCCAAATTCATACCTTATTCAAATAGATAAGGGTACTTGTCCCGTATTTCATCTTCACGTTCTCAAGTGGCTTCTTCAACCTTTTGATTTCTCCAAAGAACCTTAACTTGAGATATCCTACGATTCCTAAGCTCACGAACTTGGAAATCTAGAATTCAAATGGGTTGTTCTACATATATAAGGTCACTTTGAAGAGGAATGTCAAAGTGCTCAATGATGTGTGAGGGATCGGGATAGTATTTTCGTAGCTGAGAGATATGGAACACATTGTGAATCCCAATAAGATTTGGTGAAAGATCTAACCGATAAGCTACGGGGCTGATTCGTTCGATAATCTCGAACGGTCCCGTATATCTGGAATTTAGCTTTCCACTCTTGCCCATTCTTCGAATTTCCTTCTGCGGAGCGATTTTCAGAAACACTTTATCTCTAATGTTAAATTCCAAATCTTTCCTTCTCTTATCGACATAGCTCTTTTGGCGATCCTGAGCTGTTTTCATGTTTTTCTTGATGATTTGAACCTTATCTATCGCTTCTTGTATCAGTTCAGCCACAGAGCTTCATTTTTCCTACTTGACGTGTTGCTGACTTTATCTAGATCCCAGTGAATGGGTTATCTGCATCTTCTGCCATATAGTGTTTCGTACAGTGCCATCTAAATGGAGGCCTGATAGCTATTATTGTAGGCAAACTCCACCAGAGGTAGGTGCCTATCCCAATTTTCAGGAAAATTTAAAACATATGCCCTCAGCATGTCTTCCAGAATTTGTATTACTCTTTCTGACTGGCCATCTGTCTGGGGATGAGTAGCAGTGTTGAAAAGTAACTCTATCCCCAGACGCCCTTGCAAGCTTTTCCATAGTCTCGCCGTAAATTTTGGATCTCTATCAGAGATAATACTCTGAGGTATTCCATGTAACCATACTATCTCCTTAAGGTAGATCTCGGTGAGTTTTTCAATGTTGTACTGGGTTTTGACAGGCAAGAAATGAGTCGATTTAGTGAGCCTATCAACTACAACCCAAATACTATCATATCCTCCTCTCACAACAGGTAAACTTGTCACGAAGTCCATGGTGATTTGATATTATTTCCATTCTAGGATTGGAAGCGCTTGTAATTTTCCAAACGATCTATGGTGCTCCACTTTCACCAATTGACAGGTTAGACATTTCTGAATGTATTCAGTCACATCCTTCTTCATACCTTCCTACCAAAATTTCTGTTTCAGATCCTTATACATTTTCGTCCCTTCAGGGTGTACTGAAAACTTAGTTTGATGTGCTGCAAATAGCACTCTTTCTCTCATTACTGTAGGAACACACACCCAATTTCTAAACCGTAATAATCCGTCTATATCAATCCTAAAATCAGGTTTTATCTCCTCTTTAAGCTTCTGAACCCAAGCATCTTCTCTTTGGGCTTTCGTGATTTTACTAAATAGTTCCGGGATAGATGCTTAAATTTGCTATCTTTCCCTTCCAACTCAGAGCATCCGCAACTATATTAGCTTTTCCTGGATGGTAAGTGATCGAGAAATCATAATCCTCTAGAAATTCCATCCATCGCCTTTACCTGAGATTTAAGTTTTTCTAACTGAAAATATATCTCAGGCTCTTGTGGTCAAAAAATACTTCAATCATAGCCCCATACAAGTAGTGACGCCATTTTGCTAAGGCAAAGACAATTGCTGCCAATTCTAAATCATGAGTAGGGTAATTTAACTGATGATTCTTTAATTTTCTTGACGCGTATGCAATTACTTTGCCTTTTTACATTAGTACACCTCCTAATCCTTCTTTTGAGGCATCCATATAAACAGTAAATTCTTCTAACCCTTCCGGTAGTGCGAGTACTGGAGCTATTGTCCATCTTTTCTTAAGCTCCATGAAACTCTCCTTACACTTTCGATCCTAATCAAAACATCGATCTTTTTAGGTCAGTCTAGTAAGTGGTCCAGCCAAATTAAAGAAGTTCTGGATAAATTTTCTATAGTACCCAACTAATCCCGAAAAACTTCTCACTTCTGTGACGGTCTCAGGTCTTTTCCAGTTATTAACCGCTTCAACCTTTTCAGGTTCTATTTCTAGTCCATTTCGAGATATTATGTGACCCAAAAAAGTCACTCTTTTCAGCCAAAATTCATATTTGTTGAATTTGGCATAGAGTTTATATTCTTTTAACGTTTGAAGAACAATTCTCAGATGTCCTTCATGCTCCTCTTCTAATATTGAATAAACCAAGATGTCAACTATGAATATTATCACGAAGCAATCGAGGTATGGACGAAACACTCAATGCATCAAATCCATAAATGCCGTAAGAGCATTGGTTAATCCAAAGGGCATAACTACAAACTCAAAATGGCCATAACGGGAATTAAACGCAGTTTTAGAGGTATCTGCTTCCCGTATTTTTAACTGGTAAGACAAGGACCCCTGTCTTAAATCCAATTTAGAGTATACTGCAGATCCCTGAAGATGATCGAACAATTCGTCAATATGAGGCAAAGGATGTTTATTTTTTATGGTCACTTTATTTAGCTCCCTATAATCAATACACATATTTATGATCCATCTTTCTTCTTTACGAATAGGACCGGAGCTCCCCAAGGCGAAGAGCTCGGTCGGATGAAATTCTTATCCAGTAGTTCTTGTAATTACTCCTTTAACTCTTTTAACTCTGCTGCGTGCCATTTTGTATGAGGTTTTCTAGAATGGCATTACCACAGGTATAGTATCAATCATGAACTCTATTTCGCAATCTGGGGGTAATAAATTTAATTCTTCAGGAAACATCTCAGGAAATTCATTCAAGACTTTAACATCTTTCAGTTCTACCTTGTCCTGAGATTTATTGATCAAATATGCCAGAAATCCTTGTATCCCTTTTTTGATAATTTTCTAGCCTTCATTGCTGAAATGGTGGGTATATTATTGTTTCTGGGTGTATTACTGATACCTACTCCAATTTCGGTACCTAGTTTGACTGTTTTGGCAAAACAGTCCACTATTGCTTGATGTCGATATAGCCAATCCATTCCCAGGATACGATCATAGTCTTGGATTAGTAGTTTGATGAGATTTGCTACAAATTTCTGACTTTCTATAACTACAGGGCACTGTGGGTATCTTATACGAGTCTCGCAACATTCCCCTATTAGAGTATAAGTCTCATAAGAGATCTCTCTCTTGTCTATGTTCCTGATACCCTGTTGTCGACCTTAGTTCAAGACCTATCGAAGTAAGGTGAAACGTTGCTCAGCTATAAGTTCGTTTCTAAAGGGTGGTTGTTCTTGAGGTTCTTTTCGAGCAGGGGGCTCCTGTACACGAAGCTCTCTTTGTGGTATAGCATTTTCTAAATTATTAGGAGTCTCAGGTACCCTAAGGTCTTCGAACAACACCCATCTTGGTCTTCCCCGCTTCTTAGGGGGTTCATTGGATGGTCTATTCCTAATCGAAGCTATAATAATATAAAACATTGTTAAGGGTCTTGTTAATATCTTAAGAAGTGCCCATATACCTCGAGTGCTCAAAAGATCAAATCATAAATATAGAATGAAAAGGGAACTCAAGATAAGGAATACTTCAACACCTAATTCATATCATTCATATACTTGGGTACATAAGGCAAATGTGTGGTTATAGAGCCATCTTTACAAAAGTTATCAAAAATCAAGATGGCTATTAATCATGTTCATCTTCTATCATATCTAAGCATGGTCTATCACATCCTTAACTATACAAAATGTGAGTTGGTACATACAACTCTACCATGCCTAACCAAAAGGAAGAAAAGAACTTCATTAGGCCACTTTTATTTACACAGTTATATACATTTTATATCATCGAATCAATCACTAGCCATATAATTAATATCCTCTTCCGGTTCCTCTTCATTCTCATCACCTCCATTTCCATTATTATTGTCACCATTGACTCCAAC
>JACFYI010002417.1:109647-121043 GCA_014898755.1 Handroanthus guayacan
TGAACAAATCAAGCCGATAACAAGAACAAGTGTCACATTCAAGTCATAAAGGCAGGAATAAGCAATTTGGTAGGTCTATCACTATTATTTCTTTAATATTTTTCATATAATATACTTATCCCTCCAAACTCCTGGAGGAGCAACAGATACAGTAAAGCACAGCCGACGAATGTGCTCTAGAATAACCCTTCAAAGCCCTACCTTCAGGGTCATCTGGATTATCCCACAGATGAGGATTCACAAGAGCTCGGACTGACAACCCAACGTTGCCCAATCTGACACTTATGTAAATCCCCAGGGCCCAACAGGCAGTCATTCAGTAGGCTACGAATAAACAGGATAGTTCAAATGTATTAAACATCATGAAGCTATTGGCACGTTTTGATTGACTACTAATGATTGAATGGACAACTCGAAAACTTCGTCAATCATTTAGTTCAAACAAACTAGGATTAGACTATGGACTAGAGGATTCATCATTTTGAAATCTTAAACATACTTTAAAAAGATTGAATACGGACTCGGTTCAATCAAACGAAGTCAAAAATCGCATTTGAGCTTGCTGAGATGGGCACTTGGATGTGGGGCTGGGCGCTTCGGCGCCCAATCAATAAAATTTTTCCAGTGGTCTGGGTGCTTGAGCGCTCAACCTCTGGAATGGCCAAAATTTTGCAACCTGGCTCGGCGCTTAGGCGCTCATTTTGGGCGCTTGGGCACCGAGTCTCGGCCAATTTTTTACTTTTTAGTCTTTTTATTTTCTTTTAATTTTTGGTTCAAAATCACATTTTTGGAATTTTTTCATGTCCATAAACATTTATAAAGCGTCAATTTTAATATTGGTTAAAAATTTTTTGAAAAATAAAAATTGAGTCAAAACATATCATCATGTCCGTATATTTCATTTTTATCCAATTTTAGGTTATCAAATCCACCTCATAGTCCATGGTCCAGGGTTCAATAGCACTCTAATGCTCAAATCATGATATCAAAGATCATTAAGGGCCGAAGATGTTCATGTCAATGGATTAGAGCATACACAACAAGGAAATCATTTACATGATCAATGAAAGCTCATAACAACCAACATTATCATTATGAATAACATGTTTATGAGCTTAGAGATAGAATACCACAAGAGACATGGAAAGGAACATAAGCTCAAGAATAAGGAAAGAAAAAGAAAACCACAAGCCTTACTTGTTCACGCTTAAGCCGTAATCACTCGAGCTTTCTGAACAATGGTATCAATCACCTAAGCAAAACATAAGTTCTTGATCAAACTTTGAACCATATTTATCATATTATTAGCGACATAACTCAAGTTTATACTTACCAAGGCTTGTGAGTGAATACTCCCAATCTTTTCCCTTAATTCCTTTGTTGTTTTCACAAGTCTCAAAGTGTGTTTTGTGCAAATAAAATGAAGTAACCCAGAGGGAAGAAAATGGAGGACAAAAGGAACCAAGTTTTCTGCTGATTTGAGATAAGAAATTCTGAAAACAAAACAACTCCTTTCATCCAAGATTTATAGAGAATGAGTGAATCATTTGGTGGTCAAATTTCAGCAAAATCTTGCCGACCAATCCCTTAAAATCTGAGAGGAATTCTGCTGGACTATGCTGTGGTCTTGAAAATCTGATTTGCCTTTTTTTTTTTATTTGGGCTGGAAATATGTGGTTTGATCTTGGGCTAAGTTTTGGCTAATACCTGGCTTACGAAATGTTATTGGACTTAAATTTTCATAAGAAATCGAGACTCCGATGAGAGAAAATATTTTGAACGTGTGAAACTTATTTTCAGAATTAAAACGTTCTTCGTTTTATTAAAATTAAAATAATTTAAGAAAATCGGCAATTTGGTATTTTAATTAGGAAAATCTCGGGATATTACACACACACTCTCTCTCTGAATAATAAATCCGAAGACGCTCTCTTTCCTTTGATAATACCCACTGTTTGAGAGAAAGTATTGATCATCCACCTCTATAAATTCTTTAGTTTGATGTTTTCCTAGATATTGATGAATGCAAAGAGAAGATGGTGTCCAGCCCCTTTCGATATACCTACTGTAAATTCTTCAATTTGATGGTGCTTTAGATATTGGTAAATGGAGGAAGAATATGGCATCAAGCCCCTTTCGATAATATGCACCGTAAATTCTTCAATATGATGGTGTTTTAGATATTGATGAATGAGAGGAGAAGATAGGGTCCAGCCCCTTTCAATAATACCCACTATAAATTCTTCAATTTGATGTTGTTTCAGATATTGAAGAACACGACAAGTTGGGTTGCTAGCCACTTTGATAATACCCACTTGAAATTCTTCAATTTGATGTTTTTTAAGATAATGATGAATGCAAGAAGAAGATGCGTTGCCAACCCTTTTTGATAATACCCACTCTAAATTCTTCAATTTGATGTTCGGATATTGAAGAATACAAGGAGAAGATTACAAGTGGGATTCAAAGATTGGTGGGTTTTTCCTTTCTTGTTTTATGACTCAGTTTTTTCAGTTAAAATCTACAAAATACCTAGCAGGGCTTGGAGGAAGCCCACAGCCCAGTTGAGAACAGAGAGTACAATCTGAAGGCTGGTAATCTATGTACACTGTCTTTTTTATCTTCTTTAGGACTTTACCATATTTGTTTGTGTCTTAGATTGCATAGGACAACCATGAATTGGAGATTACAAATTTGCTTGGCTAACTATGTTGATCAATTCCAATTTGTGTATGACCTTTTGCTATTCGTGGAATGTGGGATGCATTTACTTTTATCATCTGGTGAATTGCATCTATAAGTCTTCAAACTTGGTTTATTATAAGTACTCCAACATGGCTCATGATTGGGCATGGTTGATTGGTGTTTGATTTACTGGCATCATATCTTGTTTCTTAGGTTAGTTCTCTGTCTTTTAGTGTTTCATTTGAGCATACTGATCTTATTCTTGATGATTTTGATTGCAAAAGTGGTTAAAGTATTCTGAATTCATCAACTTCCCATAATACCTTTTTGCTACTAGAGAAGTGGATGAACAGGTCTCTAGTAATTGTTAAATTGTGTATATTCCTTTGTTGAATTTTCTTGGATGTAATAATTTGACAGCATACATTCTAGTCTTTGTTTAAAACTGTGTCCACTCTAGCGTGAACAACTGAAAGAAAATCTTCTGACGAAGATGAGGAAGAAGGTACTAATAAAGATGAGAATGAAAAAAAAACAAACAAAAGCAAAGACGGTGAAGGAAACGACATTAGGAGTGGGAAATTTTGAATGATGTGAAAGCTATATGGTTATAAAATCCAAGGAGGTCATTGATGAAGAATATACAAAACTCCATAATCACTCTCTAGCTATACCTTGAATTCAAGGCTATGATCGTTGGGCCTGCCAAAGCTTCTCATAATTTGTAGGAGAGTTACTACAACTTCAACAAATCCAATCTCAAATTATATGTCAGATGTGCAACAATCTAAAATTTTCCAAATTATATTTTTTAATTTTCATAGTTCAAACCCAAATTTTTTTTCGTCACAACTAGTAGAGATATTTTTATAACCAAAATATTTCATCATATCTATTAAAATTTTTCTTACAAACAAAATTGATCACAAGCATTATTTTGACCCAAGAAAATTCATTTAAACCCAAAATTTTTCAACAAGCGCGATCAAAATTCAAATACATATATATGTCAAAAATTCCTCCACTGGCTGGCCATGTTCTCTAAATTGGGGAAAATATCTCAAATTTTGTATTTACAAATTTTCTAAACATAGTAATTAAAAATGAAAGAAAAAAATTAATTTTCCACCAATTTTTGACACATCATCATCACCCAAAGTTTTCTATAATTGCAAAAGCACCTCAATCTTTAAATACGTGGCTTGGCTCTTGTGAAAATTCTACACTTGCTCTTCCTAACTTTGCCAACTTCTCAAGTCTTAAAGATTTTCCTTCATCAATCTCTTCTCTTCTTCAAATTATATGTTCTTCAAATCTTCTTCTTCTTATCATACTCTAAAGAAAATAATTACAACCTTTAAAGTTTTTAAAAAGGGAAAGAATAGGGGATACCTACATTAGGCAGCAAACTTGGTAAGATTTAAACTTGTTCAAGGATCTTATGATATAAAGCTCAAATGAAAGAATGCATTATTATACATTTTTGTCAAGAACAAAACCACTAAAGGAATTGTTGGTGATTGAATCAATAGGTGGATTAACTTGGAGGATCTTGAGATTTTTCTTTGAAAACTTGTGTGACTTAAAGATTTAGGATCAAGGTAAGGGATTTCGGCTATCCCTTTAACTTGGCAATTTTGATAAAGTTCCTTGGTCCGTGTATTGAGCCCCTTTTTGTCTTGAATTGATGTTAAATGACATAGGGGCTCGACCTTGATACATTCATGGATTCCATGATAAATTTCCTTGCCAAGGTATTATGAACTTGATCTTGATATTTTTTGTGAGTATTCTTGGACTTCTTGTGTCATGCCCCGGGCCCAGAGGCCCAGGATATGAGATTTGCCTAAAAATCTACAGTGTGCAACCTAAAATTGAGTTGTGAACAACTCGCTCAAAAGGAATATTCAATAGTTGCAAATATGTTTCTTGGCTTTATCTTATATGGTGGAAGATTATTTCTTAATTTTCCAATATAGGATGTCACAATCACCCCACCTTCAAAACGCGATGTCCTCGTCGCGATATGACAGAGCCTAGGACCTTCCATCAGATGTTGGAACTCTAGAGGTAGCTCCTACGGACTCAAGAGGTGACTCTCACGCATGTAGCACTTTGCCCCGCAAACTCAAGAGGTGGCTCCCATACGCATAGCACTTTGCTCCCTTCAACTGGTGACTAGCTCTGATACCATTTGTCATGCCCCGGACCCAGGGGCCCAGGACGTGAGATTTGCCTAAATATCTATAGTGTGCAACCTAAAATTGAGCTGTGAACAACTCACTCAAAAAGGATATCCAATAATTGTACATAAGTTCCTTGGCTTTATCTTATATGGTGGAGGATTGTTTCTTAATTTTTCAATATGGGATGTCACGTCTGGGTAATTTCCTTGATAAATGCCTTGTTGCTACATATTGAATCGTAGGACATTTATGCTTGATTGTGATCCATGTGCTTGTGATTCATCGACATGAAAAGGACTTTAACAAATCATCCTCGCCATTTTTCCCTCTAAAATTGAAAATTAAAAAAAAAATTGGGTGAGCATGAGCACAACCATGCCCATAGTCGGGCACACACGTGCCTAAGGCAGAAGCTGGGGTCACCTAATGAAACGCCTCGAAAATTTCCCCTTATTAGCACTCGAAAAATTTTAACACATCATGTTGGCCCAAATGAGCCTATTTAAGCCCCAACGAAACCCAACAAAATTTGAATTTCAGCCCAAATTCAATTAAGACCTAAATCTAACATTTTGAAAAAAAAAAAAAAAAAGGAGGGAAAATTAGCAGAAAAATTCGGCCAGTTGCAAATGAAGATTTTCATTATCCATCCTACCAACTCTAGTACTGTAAACTTATCCAACAAGCTTTAGAATTGAAAGACAAAGACCTTAACTCATTTTTCTTTTGCTAAGATGCCCTCTCAATTGTTGTATAAATAGGCTAATATTGTTAGTGGATCTCTTTCATTCTTGCTATTCAAACACTTGCACTCCCTTATACACTAACTTTTGCACACTACACTCTTGCATAAATATATACATCTCACTCTCTTGAACTCAAGGTTTCTCCACACATATACAACTCTTACAACTTTCAAACAAACTTGCGAAAAAAGGGGAGAGAGAGTAAAGGGACCACACTATCTTCAGTGTTCTTGGTGAGCTAATAGTTGCAAGGCATTATATAAATGTGAAGTTTAAATGAGAGGAATTATAACATCTAAATTAATCCTCATCATAATAGGTGATATAAGTTTTGGGAATAACTAAGGATTTGGAACTCTAACATTAACATTTGAAGCTTAGGACCGAGGTAAGATTTATGGCTTTTCCTTGTTTTTGAATGATTAAGTTATTGTTTCCCTTGATGCAATATTGACATGAGCTTATTATGTGACATTCTTGTTTACTTCATTGTGTTAATAAGTTCACAAATTCCTTGAAATTAGAATCATGGAATCTTAAATCCCCTTGGAACCCTTACCTTGGCTATCGCATGGATTGGAAGTTTGGACAATGGAAGATTTGGATCCAAAGTGAATCAATGGACTTAAAAACCTAATAATAATTCTTTTTCCCTAAAATTGAAATTTTAAATGTAAGACTCAAAAATCTTTAGAAACATGACCTTAAAAACGAGCTTACTAGAATTCTGTTTTGATAAATTAAAAAGAAAAAAAGAAAAAAATTAAGCGCTGGCGTTGGCCACTGTTTAAGGGCTCAAATGTACCCCTACGCGCCCCAAACTCTAGTAAGCAAAGTACTATTTAAGCGCTCAAACTTGAAGTGAAAACTACTATTTCGGCACTCGAGTGCCCATACAAGCTATAATACCCCAAGATTTCCTTGATTGAAATTTATAAATTGTCAATTTTATAAATTCAAATGATTTCAAGAAAACGAGCAATGTTTTAATTTCAAAACCACGTATCACATGTCTAAATATTTTTCTCTCGATTGGGCTTCGATTTCTACTATCATTTCAGCCCAATTAGATCCCAATTAGGCCCAAATGATGACCCAAACATTTCCCATTTTCAGCCCAAATATATATCTATATATATACACTAAACATCTCAAAATATATATATCATATGTATATAGGTTTAGAAATCAGAAAATCTAATCCAAAGCATGGGAAGTATGTCTATTTGGTGAAAAACGTTTAACTCGTTTTCGTGATTTTAGCGTATTTTTGACTTCGTTTCGATAACCCAAAACCATATTACGTTTTCTAAATTAAAATCTTAGATTTTCTTTTCAAAGAATCCTCTAGTCCCAAAGTCCGAGTTTTCCCGACTTGTTTCAAATGATAGGATTGATTTAGATACTGAACCGATTTATTACCACTCTTAGTCAATCAATCACTATGCCGTTATGGCTTATCATTATACTGAAATGATTTGACCGTTCCCGAAATGAATTGAATGTTTACTGTTGGGTCCTAGGGTTTGATAGGGGTATCTGATACGGGAAATATCGGATTGATTATTAGAACCCCTAGAAAACCCCTAATGTTGGATAGATTGGACGAGCCCTGGAGTTTAGGGTTCCAAAAGTCTAACCTAAAGCACATGGTTAGCCGACAAAGTATTTTTAATGTATGGCTCTCCTTGAGCGACGGCTCGGAGAAGCAAAATGGAGGGATAAGGATGAATCTATTTGAAGATATAAGGGTGATGATCTACCAAAATTGCTTGATTCAGCCTTACTTGACTCGAATGTGATTAATACTTACTGTTAATGATTTGAATCAAATGAAATGATTGTACCGTACTGTTTACCAAATCACATTCCTGTCTTTATTGTTTCTCTACCGTTGTGCTCTTGATTCCTGTCTCCTGCCATGAGTTTTACTGGGTCAGTGGACTCATGATTCCATCTCATAATGTAGGTTCCTAAGTCAGATCCGATAGATTGAAACTCAGTTTAGATCGTGGAATTCTCTTTTGAGATTATGTAAATGTTAGGCCTGGTTTGTATGCAAATGTATAGACTGAACTGATGGAATTTTTGTTAGGCCTATTTTGTTTAGGGGGATCAAATTGTAATTCGTATTTTGAGTTTTGGTCATGTAAGAACGATATTTTGATATTATGGAATGAATGATTTATGTTTTAGTTACTGCATTGATTGTAGATTTCTTGTCCGACAGCGAGTAATGTCCCGAATCACGAGGCGGAATGCTATGCGATCAGGGGCATTATAGGTGGTATTAGAGCTCTGGGTTTCTTTTGGTAAGAACTCAAGCTACGCTAGAATTAGATCCTTGGGATAAGAACTCCTTTAGCTTATGTCATAGGATTGGACTTACTTAAGTTTTGATCATTTGGTATAATAGGTGATGCTTAAATGTATCGGATTGCAATTGGGAGACCTACCAATTCGTGAACCGTTATATTTGTGCATTAATCATTTTGATCCTAGATTAATAAGAACGGTAAGAATAGCTCTCTGAGTTATCTAGGATTTAGGAAGCCCCGATATTAGATAGGTTCGTTATTATCGTTACGATTTTTCTAAGCATTATGTTCTCGAGCTATAACGCGGGTGGTGCGAGCTGAACAAAGTTCCCAAAATGAATGAAATGCCTTGTGCCTTTAGATTTGGAAATGTGCATTATGTTCCACTTGGTTTATGATCCAAAATGTGTTTAAGAAATTTCGGATTTTCACTAAGACATAACTCTATGGATTTTAGATCAGAATGCCAACCAATGGAATTGAAAACCAACCTGAGCCTACTAGAAGGCGTGGACGATCTAGACATGTGATATTAACTGAAACCATGGAACCTAACACCCCAAATGCAAACGAGGATGTTGTACGTTAATAAGAACAAACTGGTCCAAATCCTCGAGCACCGAATAGACCTAATCCCCGACCTGTGCCAGACCTCACCAAAGAAACCCTTCCCTAAACGAACCTGTGGCCGAACAACTTCTAATAGTATTAAGAGAGGTATTAAATCGGGATAGGCCACAAGAACCACCAAGACCTAGAGTCGAGGAAGATTCTAAGAATAGGATGATAATTAGGTTCTTGAGATTCAATCCGCCAAGTTTTGACGGAGAACCCAATGATAGAAAAGCGAAATCTTGGCTACTGGCCTGAAAAGATCTTCCTAGTGTTAAATTACTTGGATGCCCAGAAAGTAAACCATGCCACATACCTATTCAAGGGGACTGCATTTCATTGGTGGGAGATCATTGAGAGGAAATGGGAGACAGAAGGAATTGAGAAAACGTGGACTTGTTTTCGAGAGGAATTGCTGAGGAAATTCATACCGCAAGTCGTCAGGGATGCAAAAGAGCGGGACTTTATGATACTGATATAGGGGTCTTTATCAGTTGCTAAGTACGAAGTCGAGTTCAATCGGCTTATTCAGTATGCCCCACATGTGTTAGTGGATGAGGAAAGATGGAGGAAGAAGTTTATCGAAGGATTACGGCTGGAGTTAAGGAAGGCAGTGGCTACAAACCGGCCTCAGGGTTATGATAGTGCTGTCGAGGTAGCAAAGGAACTCGAGGTGGAGTTCCAAGAAATTCATAAAATAATTGACAAGAGAAAGGGCAAGTGGAACGAAAAATCTTATTTTGACAAGGGAAAAAAAGGTTACTTCCATAAGAAGCAAAAAACGTGGAGTACGTCTGCTTCTGCAAACAAAGAAAAAGCTCCAGTAGGCCAAGGGAAAGTGAAGTGCAATCATTGTGGGGGCGCAAATCATGTGGAGAGTGAATGTTGGAAGAAATTGGGCAAGTGTTATGTGTGTGGCAGTGATCAGCACACGATTAAGGATTGCCCTAAAAATAGAAAGAGTGGAAACACGGGGGCAAAGAACCAGCAACAAGATACAGGTGGACGCCCCCAGATCAAAGCCAGAGCTTACGCATTAACGGGAGAGGAAAGTGCGGATCCTACCCAGGTGGTAGAAGGTAAGGTCTCTATCCAAGAATTTACCTGTAAAGCTCTATTTGATCCCGGTACAACAAATTCTTTCATTTTCCATGATTGTGCTGCAAAATTGAACTTGCTTTTCTGAAACTATGAGTATCACCTATGAAGTTCACACCCCAGTAGGAGAATGTTATGAAACTAGGATTAGATATCCATACTGCCCTGTAGTCATAGAGAATCAGGACTTTAGTGCTAACCTAATCGAATTACCAATCTAAGATTTCGATATAATTCTGGAAATGGATTTGATTATTTCGGCATTGTATTGTTGTTGACTGTCATGCGAAGACAGTCAAATTGGGTACTGAAGTCGAAGTTAGTACCCTAAATACAAATAAGAGTGGTGGTATACCAATCATTTATGCGATCAAGGCCAGACGAATAATACGAAAAGGGGGACAAGGATTTCTAGCCTACATGATCAATAAACCTCAGGATAAGACTGAACTGAAAGATGTGAAGGTGGTTAATGAGTTTCCTGAGGTATTTCCAGAAGAATTGAATTCACTACTCCCGAATAGGGAAATCGAGTTTGTGATAGAAATAATTCTTGAGATAGCGCCATTCTCAAAGACTCCCTATAGAATGGCATCAGCAGAATTTAAGGAACTCAAAGATCAATTACAAGAACTGCTGGAGAAGAATTT
This sequence comes from Handroanthus guayacan, assembly GCA_014898755.1. Lineage (NCBI taxonomy): Eukaryota > Viridiplantae > Streptophyta > Magnoliopsida > Lamiales > Bignoniaceae > Handroanthus > Handroanthus guayacan. The sequence continues at coordinate 119,943 of JACFYI010002417.1, forward strand.
TATAAGACTGAGCTCTTCGCCTTGGGGAGCTCTAGTCTTATTCGTAAAGAAGAAAGATGGGTCACTTAAGATGTGTATCGATTACAGAGAATTAAACAAAGTGACCATCAAGAATAAGTACCCATTATCCCATATAGACGAGCTATTTGGTCATCTTCAAGGATCAGCTGTCTATTGAAAGTTAGATTTAAGACAGGGGTACTATCAATTAAAAATACGGGAAGCAGATATCTCCAAAATTGCATTTAATTCCCGTTATGGGCATTTTGAGTTTGTAGTCATGCCCTTTGGATTAACTAATGCTCCTGCGGCGTTTATGGACCTAATGCACCGGGTATTTCATCCATATCTTGACAAATTCATCGTAATTTTCATAAATGATATTCTGGTTTATTCCAGAACTGAAGAGGAGCACGAAGAACATCTGAGAATTGTTCTTCGAACTTTAAAGAAACACAAGTTGTATGCCAAATTCAGCAAGTATGAATTTTGGCTAGAAAATGTGACTTTTTTGGGACATATTATATCAAAGAATGGACTTGAAGCGGACCCAGAAAAGGTCGAAGTAGTCCAGAACTGAAAAAGACCTGGAACAATCATCGAAATAAAAAGCTTCTTAGAATTAGCCGGATATTATCAAAAATTTATCTAAAATTTTTCTAAGTTAGCCGGACTGCTCACAAGACTGACCCAAAAGGACAAGACAAGAAGTTTGAATGGGACAAACAGTGCGAGGCAAGTTTCTCAAAACTAAAGAAAAAACTGACAACAGCCCCAGTACTTGCACTTCCTGATGGGTCAGAAGAATTTACGGCTTATACTAACGCCTCTGAGGAAGGATTGGGTTGTGTTCTGATGCAAAAAGGTAAGGTGATCGCTTATGCGTCACGAAAACTGAAGAATCATGAGATGAATTACCCCACTCATGATTTAGAATTAGCGACAGTAGTGTTTGCCCTGGCTAAATGGCATCATTATCTGTACGGAGCAAAAATAGAGGTGTTCATTAATCACAAGAGCTTAAAGTACATCTTTAGCCAAAAACACCTGAATTTAAGGCAACGACGATGGATGGAGTTCCTGGAAGATTATGATTTCACC
>JACFYI010002424.1:7294-19539 GCA_014898755.1 Handroanthus guayacan
AAAAAAAAAAAAAAGAAAAGACGAAGTTTCCTATGCTTTGCATTGCTGCATATAAATCTAGTAAGTTGATTAAATAAATTTATTTATGTCCTACATTAATAAGAACATGTAAAGTTAAATTTGATTATTCAAGCTCAAGTTGAAACTATCCTTTTGCATTGATAAAATAGTTCTTCACCCTTAATTGCATGCATCGAGTTATGGCCGAAAGGGTATTTTTCACTAAAAAATAATTATATTTTGGCAACCAAAAAATTAATAGTTGTAATGAAAGTCGTAGTCAATAACTTAAAAATTAACAGCTGCAATGAAAGAGATAGCCAATTATAATCCAAAAAACCGATATGAAAACAAGATTTGTCATGGCCAATATTGAGGTGAGAACATCTACACGGCTATATGTTACATAAAATTTTTCATTACTTTCACTGAAACTACGCATCATTGCCCCGTAAAAAAGTGACTTTTTACCACTACTATATATTTTCTATCAACATCAAATTTTAATTGTGGTTACGAAAAGTTTTGGACATGTTGAATTCGAGAGAATTAAATTTTAGAGTCCTGGAAGTTTTCATTTTCAGACATGACTTCATGACAAGAACATATGAAAAAGTTCGAAAAAATTTCGATTACCTCAAAATTAATCATAGTCATGAGCCAACCAAAAAGACCTGAGCCTTAATCTCATTAGAAGTCATTATTTTTGTTTCTCTCCCAAAAAAAAAGTAAAAAACAAAACCAAGAAGGAAAAATAGTTTGACCAACACTAGTTTTAATTAATTTACTCTTTCAAGAAACACTATCTCAGAATTGACTTTTCACTCACGTGTTCAATCTGATACGTATGTTAATTAGGTGAAATAGATCTCGATTCTCGACTTAATTAACTCCATTAATAATTTAATTAATTATTATTACTTTTTAATCAATCATCAGTGACTCGTTAATGCATGTCGAATCGACTAAAAGTCAATCTCATATAAATATTCAAAGAAATTGTAATAAACAGGTCACATATACTTATACTTTTACAGATAATAAAATAAATTTTGTCTACTATATAAAATTTTACCAGATCATAATAAAATATGCATGGATTGAATTGTATATTAAAAAAAATTCAAGAAGAATATAATTAGTAGCTATTAAATGCAGAAATGGCTGCCCTCGAGCATTAATTATTATGTAAATATATGCAAAATATGTAATAATTTTAGGACGGTCACATGATTTTGTTTCACACAGGAAGGTTCTAGTATCCAAATACGGAAGAAATAAAGTATTATATTATATCATTAACTAGCTCTTTATTTAAATTATTTTAAGTTAAAATAATTTATTAATAAAATTAGGAAAAATGAAGAAAATAAGTAAAAAGTTATATATATATATATATATTATGGAATTGTTCTACCAAAAAAATCTGTGTCAAATTGTATTTGTCTTTCCTATGGGAGACAAATCACATGAAGGATGAATGTACTAGTGCACAAGTGGATTATATTGTATTGGCTGACATTCAAAAAGCCCATACACCAAATAGCAAGAAAACTTTTTGAGAAATTATGCATTGTAAATTTCAAGAATGCAATTGGAAATTGAGATTTTATTTTGTACGATAAATGGAATTATTGCTGAAGTAATATACTCGTGGTGTTCTATTTTTTCATGTTACAAATTGCGTGACTTTTTCAATTTTTGTCCATTAGAAAGGAGCATTTTGCATATCTTTACTCTTTATAAAGCACCTTTTTATTTTTATTGTAGTTTCATGTGATGTTTGCAGCATGTCCTTATTTTAATATCGTATGTGGAATTTATAGAGAAAGTACTACCAAATTACTAATTGCCAGTTTCGTGTGTCATCATCTTATAGTATCATAGGCACGTATATAAATAAAAAGTATACTTCAATTATTAAATGCATGTTATCGAGTTTGCACTAAAAACTAGTTATGACAAAAATAGCGATGTTTCAAACCATACATCATTAATTATTTACTATTTCTTTAATAAATTAAACTACAAGTTTAATTTTGTGAATTCATTATCTGATCACAAACGTAGTCAAAAGTTCAATTACATAGGAAAAAAGTGATGCTTGTATGTAAGACTACAAGGTGAGTCAAGCCGCTCGACACAAAAAAACTCGGCTCAGCTCGAAGCCAAGCCCCATCGATTTTGAAATATTGTTTTAGAGCTCGCGAACCTAAGTTACTATTAAAAGAATATTTTTATATATAAAATATATATATTAAAATTGATTTTTTTAGATGAGCTTATCAAACTCAATCAAGGCTCGAGCTCGAGATCAAGCTTAATGAAGTTACGAGTTTGAGCTTGGAAATTTTGCTAAGCTCGGCTCAAGTTCGGCTTACTAGTAGCCCTACTTACGTGATTGCATCAAATATAATTATTTCAATATGTCAATAACCATGTAAATTTATCAATACATCCCCATAGAAAACTTTATACTCCTAGATTTTTAAGTCATCAGCCTTGAATTAATGTATGGCTACATCCCCAATACAGCGAACCTTTTTCATTGGGTATGTAATAATTAATATGACTATGCACAACCATATTAATTTTGGACCATCACATCATATGGATCTCTCACATGCACAGGTACATCACAAAATCAGACATTGGATTTAATTTTGTCTAAACTTTAGGACAGGGTTTTGTGTAATCTTTGACCAGACAATAATACATGCACTTATTAGAATTGACCAATTGATAAATAACAATCAATTTGAACACATTCCACATGGTGTACATAACAAGCAATTTGACCAAGCAAACATAAATTTATATGGGACCAACTATTACCAAGAATTGAATCATTAATTTGTGTAATATTAATGACATATAAAGCAAAGTCTGATATGTTTTTTTAAGGATATTAATTAATCTATTGTGATTCTTTGTAAAAATAAGTCCCTTCAATATATAATCTCTTAGGTTATCTTTGAATGAAAAAGTTTTTATTTGAGAGAAGAATTTAGAATAAGGATTTAAATGATGTTTCATGTTATTTGAATATTACCATAATAATCCAAAAAAAAAAAATGAAATAACAGTTCAATGATTTCAAATCCATTTAATGTGAAATTATCTAAATAAATTTGGTATTATGAATTTAAAATTAAAACTAATTATAATTCTATGAATTCAGACACAACCTTAAAGGAAATCCAATAAAGATTTGCCAAATTGGTAGAATATGCTTCTCACTTCAAACCAAGAAGATCCACACTTTTTCACCTCATGTGTATATCGATGTACTTGGCAAATGACTATAACTTTTTAATTCATTATTTCTTTTTTAATTTCTATACTGGGAATCACATAATAACATATGAATCCCTCTTAACCTACCTATAAAATAAAACCAATATTGTCAACATTCTATCAATCAAATTTCAAATTTAAAGATCATAATGTCTTGAATTTGAATTTTTAGTATATTCTATCTACTGACATGATACTATAATTTTTTATTGTCAATAGTTGTAAATAATTAATTGGCGAATCTTAATCAACCAGATATTATTATTTTAATACAATAATACAATAAAATTTACTAAGAAAAGATTTATGAACACCTCCTTACTAATCAAAAAAAAAAAAAAAGATTTATGAACACCCCAAAATTATCTTCAATTTAGATCTAAATTGGTGTATATTAACCTACAACAAGAAGAGGACAAATAAAAGCCCAATTGGTCCTCAATAGCCCTTTATGGGGACAAAAAAGGGTTAGATAAGATGCATGTGCATGGCAGTAAGAAACCCCAACCAATTATTTTGATATTGAAAAAAGTACCCAAATGTCCAATTTATATGTCCCATTATTATGATTTTTCTAAAATTTTAGTAAGGAAAAGTACAACACCACTTTGGATATTGCCAAACCAAAATACATATCTTATTTGTATATTTGCTAGTTGGTACCTTAGCCAAGTAGGCCAATCCCATTCCATTTTTGTTAAACCTTCATTAATGGTCTACATCATGATTTACTTTATCAATTGAGTAATATAGCCAACTTTTGGCCAAAAATAAGAAAAGAACTTAGTTAATTTTCCATTTATGATATTGATACTATCAATGTTATGTTTTAGAATATCAATCGTTGTAAATTTGTGATTAATTTACATTTCTTGACAAAAATTTGAGGGTGTGAGGTAATAAACTCAAAAAAGAGAGAAAGAAAAGGTTAAAAAAAAAAAGAGAGAGGGGGTAAAATTGCATTAAACCCGCAACCTTTAGGGTCCATTGCACTAAGTTCTGCGAATGTGCGATTAACTCCACAATGTTTGAAAATGGTATGCTTTGCCCCATTTAATGGATTCCGTTAAAATATTCAGAGAATATTTCAATTTTCTTCTATTAACCCCTCTAGGATTGAATGGAATATTGGGAGTATATTCTAACAGAATCCGTTAAATGGGACAAAATGCACGATTTTCAAATGTTGGGGGTTAATCGCACATTCGCAAAGCTTAAGGAGCAAAGTGCAATAAAATCCTAGAAGTTGGGGAGTTTAATGCAATTTACTCAAAATATATATGCATGTATATATATATATATTAGACCTCAATGCATATGCATTACACAAACTTGATGGATGTAAAGTTGGATGGAGGAGATTTGATGGGGTGGTAATTTATTTCGGGTGGCAACCAGTTGAGTTGATTCGTGAACTTTCCAATTCAAACTAGAATAGCATGACTCAAGTTCAATTTGAGTTAAATTGAGTTCAAGCTTTATCATGAGTTGGTCTTGACTCGTGAGTTATTCGCTAAGGCTCACGATTCATGGGCTAATTGAAGAATTTGTATATATTTTATATATGTACATATATTTTCCTAAATAACAATATATACATTTGGATATATTATATTTGCTTATTATTTATTTTAATTTTAAATAAATTAAATTATATTCATTACTCTTTTTCGTAATAAAGGCAATCTACTATTTTAAATGTCGAAAAACGAAATGATGAAGTTCCAATTTAAGAATTTCAATCCTATAGTAATTAAAATTTATTTAAAAAATCGAGCTTAATGAAGTGAACGGAGTCAATTAGATCTGTGGACAATTGAAATCTTGAAGTTGTGACTACTCGAGATTTTTTATCGAACTTAGCTCGACTCTACTCGATTGCGCTCTAGAATTCTCCCCTTAAAAAGTGATAGTAATAGATAAGTTGAAGAAAATAGGGACAACATATGGTAAAATCTCACAAAGATTTTACAGCCAATGGACAGTAGTTTCAAGCATGCTGCCAACGGTCCACCAAGAAACACTGTAAAAATGGCAGCAATAGCCGCAGCACCCACGTTCTCTCCTCGTCAGCTCCAGGACAGGTCCAGCCTCATTACTCTCCTCTCTCACACATCCCAACTTTCTCATTCCATGTCCATTGTACTACTCCCTTGTTCTCGTGTCTGTGATCAAAGTCATGAAAATTCCTTCCGGGGCTCCGCCGAATCCCTCAGTTCATCATTTTCTAATCTTCTTTTTCCTCATTCTTGCTGATTCGGCATCTGGGTTCGGCTCCATGGGCCCCATCTCGGCGTCGTTCGGTGATTACGGCCTTTTCTGCGCCATTGATGCCAGTGGGAGGCAGGCTGTGATTTGTTGGGATGCCAATAATAGTTCTTCAACGGCGTCGAGTTCGTTGCATTTCTCCACCGTTTTGCCGTCTATGGGGGCGCTCTCAGGTGGGGAAGGGTTTCTGTGCGGCATCTTGGCAAACACCTCGCAGGCATTATGCTGGGATTCAATGGGATTGTCCAAAAGCTCTGATCTCGTTCCTCCCGAGTTTAAGCCCAATGCTTATTCTCATATTGCTGCTGGTAAGGACCATGTTTGTGCTATTCGAGGATCTTATTATTCAGAAAATGATTCTGGTACTGTTGATTGTTGGGATATCATGAGGGTGTCAAGTAACAGTTTAATCTCGGGACAAAGTTTCCGGTTTTATAATCAGAATGCTAGTACACTTGTGTTTAGAAAACTTGTTTCTGGTGACGGCTTTACTTGTGGTGCTATTAGAGATGGAGGGATCAGTTGTTGGGGCCCAAATTCGAGTGATCTAGGTGTTTTGGGCATATCAGAGAATTTTGTGTCTTTAACTTCTGGAGTAGACTCCATTTGTGGTGTTTCACAAATGTCTGGTGAGGTTAAATGTTGGGGTAATAACGACACATATATTAATCCTCCAGTTGGGATTAGAATTGTGTCTTTAGCAGCGGGAGCACAGCATTTTTGTGGGATCAGAGAGGATAATCATGGGATAGAATGTTGGGGGAACTTCAACGCATCATTGATCCCGAAGGGGTCGGGTTTTCTTGCTATTTCTTCGTCTGATTTCCTTTCCTGTGGCATTAGGGAGGGCGATTTAGTTCTTGATTGTTGGTTTGCCAATGTTTCTTCTCCAGACAGTTATGATCCTCCACTGCAGTTGTGCAGTCCCGGACTATGTACTGGCAGTTCCTGTGGTGAAGGGATGTTTGCTTTCAATGCAAGCCTTCTCAACGAGCCAGATTTGACGAGCTTGTGTGTGAGAAAAGATCTAAAGATTTGTTCGCCTTGTGGGTTCAATTGTTCCGAAGGGTTTTTCCCTTCTAGCTCGTGTACTTCGAATGCAGATAGAGTGTGCACATCTTGTTCACTCTGCCAGAACAGTTCTTGTTGGAATGTTTGCAAGCTGCAGTCTTCACCAGTGATGCCGCAAAAGCATTGGCACCAGTTGCGTCAACTACTCTTTATAATTGGATCTTCCGCTTCAGGATTCATGCTAATTTTGCTTGCCTGGTGTTTAGTACCCCGTCTGATGGTCAAGCGTAATGAAGAAGGGAAGACAAAACAATGTCTCTTGTGCATTCGTGAGCCGGAGCAGGAAGAAAATGGAAATATTGATCAACATGCTCCAGCATCGGTTGCCCCATGCCCTGGAGTAGCTCAAGTTTTTCGACTCTCAGAACTAAAGGATGCGACTAATGGGTTCAAAGAGTTCAATGAGCTAGGCAGAGGCAGCTATGGTTTTGTCTACAAAGCTGTCCTGCCAGACGGGAGGCAAGTAGCTGTTAAGAGGGCTAATGCAGCAACAATAATCCACACCAATAGCCGTGACTTTGAAATGGAGCTGGAGATCCTCTGCAATGTGCGACATAGCAATATTGTGAACTTGTTGGGCTATTGTGCAGAAATGGGGGAAAGACTTTTGGTTTATGAGTTTATGCCACATGGGACGCTTCATGATCACCTGCATGGGGGTCTTTCAACTTTGAACTGGAGCCTTAGGCTGAAAATTGCAATGCAGGCTGCAAAAGGACTTGAGTATCTGCATAAGGAAGTTGTTCCACCTATTGTTCATCGTGATGTTAAGAGCTCTAAAATCCTTCTGGATGCTGATTGGGGAGCTCGAATTGCGGATTTTGGACTTCTAACTCCAAACGAAAGAGATCTCACTGTCGACATGAGAATGGATGTCTATGGATTTGGAGTCGTGCTTCTTGAGATTCTAAGTGGACGAAAGGCTTATGATGAGGACTGCGTGCCTCCAAACATAGTCTACTGGGCGTTGCCTCAAATCAGACAGGGTAAGGCGGCTGCAATAATCGACCGATATGTGGCTCTACCAAGAAACGTCGAGCCTTTGCTAAAACTTGCAGATATAGCAGAACTTGCTTTGAAAGAAGATCCTAATGAAAGAGCTTCTATGTCAGATTTAGTGCTTTTATTGGATCAACTCGTGAAAGATGGATTGATTTTGTAGTTTAAGATTGGATTTTCTGTATTTTTTGATGTAATTTTGTTGTTTAAAGGTCAAAGCATAAGATAGCAGATTTTCTTGAGTAACGCTCTCCTACAAGTGTACATTTCGTATGAGCTTCTTGTAAATTATGTTATTTACTGTTTTTAATTTCAGACTTTCTTGGAATTGCAAAAATGAACTTTTGTTTGTTCAATAAACCTTTGATTTTAGCATGATTGTTCTTTACTTGCATCAGAAATTTCCCAGTTTTAGATCATTTTTCAGTTTGGATAAGGATTTGGTTTAGCATTCCAAGTGGGATAAGGATAGTATTATCTTTGAAGATATGATTTCAGTGAACAAGAACAAATGGAACAGTTGCAAGAAAAAAAGAGAAATCGATGATTGATGATACATAATGTTATCCTCTATCAGATGAGTTGATAGACTTGATACAGTTGATAGATTGGGCTGCTCTCTCTTTCTTGAAGTGTCGTTTCATGACAAAACCTGCAACCAGACACTTGATGGTGGAACAATACCTTGATAAAGTCATGCCTCCATCTTTAATGACACACTCGGTCATAATTGTTGATGCCATCTGTGGGAATAAGATGGTCATGTGCCTCTTCCAAAGCCACTCAACTCGGGATTATGATTATGCCCTATTGGTTATGATGATATCTAGTGTTGCTTATTGTTATCCTATTTTAGAGGAATTGAGGGACATGAGACAAGTAGTATACTAGATCTCATTGCTCATCCTTCAAGACGCCTTTTTGAGAAAAAATTCTCATCAAATGCGTAACTTGTGAAGTTTCCTTCTTACAAAGTCTAGTTGTTGATAAAAAAGAAGAAACAAGAAATCATAGTTTCAGGTGAAGTGATATCTTAAGCAGTTTTAGCATTATACATTGATGCCAACTCAAAAGCTACTTGTTTGGCTTTCAGACAGAAAATGATTGAAGGAAAAGGAAATGGCAATGGGGGGCCATACGTACCCTTTTGATCCTAACCACTAAATCTGTGGGCAAAACATTCTCATACCCCATAAATACAGTTGCAGTGTCAGCTCTTATTACAGTTTTATGCATCGCTTTTCAAAGTAAGTAGTCTGTTTTTTCATCAGAATGTAGGTCGTCCATCGAAGTTGATGGCAAAAGTTGTAAGGCTTTTGTCAGCCATAATTGTTTTCATACTTCAATTTATGCTTTTTTTCCTTTATTTTTAAGCCTAATATTGGAGAATTACTTGCTCAAAGTAGTTGTTACTTGTTAGAGAGTTTTCCTGGAGTTGCCACTTCTCATGCATATAATAAAAATTATTATTCATTTTATTTCAATCGACTTGCTTTATTTTAATTTTATTGCATGTCCTACTGTCTAGAGGGATCTCGTTTGAGTTGGACGTCATTGTAACACGACAATCAATTATTATCCAGCATTTGAAAAGTAGTCAGTGAATGAACCATATCTATTATGATATTCACCTACCCACTATTAGAAGCGAAACTTCTCATCTGACTTGCATGTGTTACACATAACACCACGTGGTTAGTGGCTCAAAGAAATGATAGAATCCATTACAGTTTTCAATATAATCTCTCGTTCAACTTGCATGTGTTAAGCATGCCCAAAGATGGTAAGTGCCCTAAAAAAATTCGACACACTCTTCTATGTAATCTCTATACCCCAAGATGGTCCGTCATTCAAAGAAGCGAGCACGACTTTAAACTCATATAACCTCCAAGGTATATTCATAAAGCCATACACGTGTATGCCTGGCTCCTTGTATGCCATTCGCCGAACGTCCAAGGTATGCTCATGAAGCCATGTGACAAACAAGTGTATGCCTGGCTCCTTGTATGCCATTCGTGGAGTCCATCAAGAGGTGATGGCCTTTGCGGATGGCACACCAGGGGCCATGCATGCATTTTCTCACGACAATTATCGTCCTTATCTCAATTTCTTTGAGCTCAGATTTGACAAAAGGTGAGAAACTACTTTTAGGATATAAGAATATTGTATTTCAATCACCACTATTGACTGAACAAATCTTGATATACGTTTCTACTTCAAGCAATCTATTTCTCTTTACAATGAATCATCCGCTTCAAAACTCACTAAGTACAGTTAAAAGCCATATATACCCCCCAGAAATTCAAGATGTCAGAAAATTTGTCTAAATTTTTCACTTTCTCTTTGTTATCGTGCCGAAAAACTACTTGTACTGTTGGAAGCCGGAGAAGAAGTGAAATTCGATGAATGTTTTTGTTTTATTCTAACTTCCATCAAATTAGCAACAATTCCAGGCCGGGATATCTCAACACTTTCTGTATCGATCTCGTTTTTCAACATCTTTATGACTTCAGACATTGAAGGCCGGAGTTTGGTGATCTCTTGGACACAAAGAAGCCCGACTTTTAGAAAACGGATGGCTTCTTCGTGTGAAAATTCGCCCTTTAATGCAGAATCTATTAGGTCTATGAGGTTTTTGGCATTGTACAGTTCCCACGCCTACAAACAGGTAAATGTAAGAAAATTTTCATTACTTCCTTAATTTTCTAACATTGATAAAAACTGCTACCTTTTCCACGAGAAATTGCAGGTCATAATCCACAACCGGCCGGCCACTGACAATTTCCAGTAGAAGTACTCCGAAGCTGTAAATGTCTGATTTTCGGGTGAGATGGCCGCTGTAGGCATATTCGGGAGATATATAGCCTCTTTGTTGTTGTCGAGAATGTAAGAGAACGCGATCAAAAACAGAATTGGGTTAACCAACATAACGAAATTCACAAATTCTAAGTGGTGTTTGGGTGAACTTGTAAGCTATTTAAAATATATAATTATATGTTCGAGAACTTATTGAGTATTTGGTAAATTATTTTAAGAAAGAGCTTATAAGCTGTAATGACCATACAAGCTCTCTCTGAAGGGGAAAAAATTAAAATAAAATCTACGATCTTATAAGCCTCAAAAAGTCCTATAGGATGTAGGAGCTTATAAGATTTTTCGAACAAGCTTAGCCAAACACCGTCCAAAACCAGTAAGTTCTACTTACAATGTCCCAGCAACGCGAGTACTAATGTAGGATATATTGCCTCTAAAAAGCTTAGCAAGGCCAAAATCGGCGACTTTTGGGGTAAAATTCTGATCAAGAAGTATATTGCTGGCCTTGATATCACGATGCACAATGGGAGGCTTCACTTCTTCGTGGAGGTAACAAAGTCCTTTCGCAATGCCTAATGAAACATGTTTCCTTAGTGTCCAACTAAATTTCACCCTGTTCGGCTCCCCACCTGTAATAATCAAAGAATCATATTGTTTTCATCAGATAAAGTTCTCCTTTCCCATGAAACATCAATTTTGTGGCAGTGAAAAGTGAGAGAGGTTGTCCAAGAGAAACTTTGCTTTCTGGATAAATAAAAAGTTGTGGTGGAAAGTTGAGATTGCTTGAAAATAGTAATTAAAAATACCAAAAAACCTTTAGAAGTTATTAATTGTAGCTTTCAGCTTTCTTCTGCTTAACTTACGAGAATTAGAAGTAGAAGCATCACTTTTAATAAAAAGTTATAGTGGAAAGTTGAGACTGCTTGAAAATAGTAATTAAAAATACTAAAAAACTTGTAAAAGTTGTAAATATTCATTATAGTTTCAACGTTTTCTGTGCTTAACTTTAGAGAATTCAAAGCAAAAGCATCACTATCAAATTAAAAGTAGAAAAATATGTTTTTGGAATTGTTGCAACAGCCCCCATTTCTTATAAAATTTGAAGCAGAATCACCCCTTACCAACATCCCGAAACAACTAAAATTCAGCTAAAATTTTTGAAAAATACATTTTTGAACTTGTTTAAAACACCCCCAAAATAAGAGTCATATCTTTTTACCTAGAAAAGCATGGCTGAGGTTGTTGTTTTCCATGTAATCATAAACCAAAAGTCTTTGAGCTTCATTAACACAACATCCTTTGAGAGTAACAAGATTTTCATGCTTGATATCAGACAATGCTGCTAGCTCAGAAATGAACTCCCTCTCCCCACGCATTGATTCCACTTCAATGGATAGAACTTTGACTGCTATAAAATTACTGTCACCTGTTAGCCGTCCCTGTATATTTGGATGGTTGACCAACAAGAACAAATAAATAAATAAATAATAAAGCTAATGTTCAGCTTTCATTAACACAAATAACGTGTAAAAATCCACAGGATGAAGGCGAATCTCAGGATTGATTTGTAATTTCAAAATATATAAATGCACATTTTTGGCTTTCTCTTTTTCCTTTTTCTTTCTTTTTGGATAAATGTACTTTTTTGGCTTTCGGAAGCAGGTCAAATGGGTTTTGGTAATTACCTCTAAAATTAATTATAGGTTTATAATCCATAATTACCTTATAAACACAACCAAATGCTCCCTCTCCAATTTTGTTCTTGAATCCCTGAGTGGCAGCTTTCAGTTCATCAT
>JACFYI010002424.1:31081-53033 GCA_014898755.1 Handroanthus guayacan
AATTATATATAAAAATAAAATTTAAAAATTATATGTTATATATTAAAACTTTAGACTATGCTAAAATATTTGAAATGATTTTGCTTATGAACTTTAGTTTTTAAGCATTAATATAACAAATTCAAATATAGGATGATGATTGAGAATAATAGATATAATAATATCTCGATATTATATTTGTATCCTAACTATTAAAACAGATATCGGATATTGGAATATCCGATCAATATCCGACGGATACTGATGCGGATATTTATTTTCAGTATCGATAAAAGTTGAATCCACATCTGAATATCCGAATTGACATACCTATTTTTATCAACTTAATGGGTCCTGGGTACAATAAGATAGATCAAATGGGTATTAATGTTATATGGTAGAGCAAATTACTAGACCCTATGGATCTTAATACCAATTAGGTAGGGTAGAGTATAGGGTCTTGTTGCATTGATATTTTAAGGTATGAGTGTGGGTAGGGTAATATCTTATCTATTTACAGGCCTAGCTAGAATCAATAAACACCTTATGCAGTGCTTTTAGATTCTTTTAATCAAACAGGTTTTATAAAATATGGAAAATCACCTTTGGGCAAATACCCATCATTAGTATTTTTTAATATTTTTTTATTTTTATTTTAAATACTCTTAACTTTTACTGTTCATTTTTATTATCTCCCGACTTCTCTAAATAAAAACACTGGCAATGGCCTAACACCTTCTAAAATGTATTTCTTGGGATTCATAGGAGTTGATTCATAGAATTTATTTTTGTTACCTATTGCATTTATTTTAGTGAGGAAAAGAAAAGGCATGAAAATATTTCACATTTATGATCCAAAATTTATTGTATTATTCAATGGAACAAATAATAAATGCTTATAAATGCATTGATTAGTTCATTGAAGTCTATGGGTTGGTAGATTTCTTTTAGCAGCTTATCTTTAAGCCTGTGAAGATGGGATCTTAATGGCTGCAATAATGGCGGCCCATTGAGTGGGCTGCATGGATTTCCCATTATGGGATTGTTGGGAATTTCCTGTGCTCATGATATATACGGCTGTCAATTGACAGATTATAATCTAAATTCCATCTTATTTCTGAATTTTTAATTGATAAAACAATTCGTTAAATCAAATTCGATTATAAATGTTTATGATTGGAAATAGGTGAATCAGACATGAAATTAAGCAATCAGTTAAAGATCCGGACTGGAAATTTATTGTTAAGTTTAATAAGATAATTACCATATATATAATTTTAATGAAGACTCTTAATTCACTATCAAAAGAAAAAAATTATGACTTTTTAAATAAACAGAAGTAGGATCTATTATTTATTGTTATTCAAGTTGGATTTTGTTATATGGTTTAGGATCTTTATTGAATTTGGACTTAGTTTTATGGATCCATATATTATAGGATCTTGAATCGGATTCGAGCATGAAAATCAACTATCGAGCTTGCATTTGGATGGATGATTGGATCCGGATCGAATTCATTGATACCCCTATTCATGATCATCAGGGTTTAATTCATCTCCACATTGATCATGTAGTGATTAAGTGCCTCAAAAAAGGTTGTATAGCACTATCAATGCTGCAATATTTTACCCTAATTTGATTTGAATTTTAAGATCTTCAATCAATTAAAATTTTTCACGAATTAAGTTTGATTATAAATGGTCGTAAATCCAAAATAGATAGATTGGATATGGAATCACGTAGGTTCGGACTTGAATTTTAATAGTGATTTTTTTAACAGTTAGTATAATAAAAAAACAGTACATTTATTAGTCAATAATGACACACAAAAAAAAATGTAATTACTTAGGATCGCATCTTGGATCTTGTCAAACAATATGGTGACAAAGAAAAAATCCGGCAAGTGGTGTTTGTTTTGATCTTCATCTTTCCTCTTATCAGTTAAGACAAAATAGAATTCGAACTTAAGAATTCCATACATAGGATTGAAAACTCGTGAACAACGACAAAGTTGTAATTATCAAACAACTAGTTTAGATTTGTTCCTAGATTAGAAAATTCTGCCAATCATAATTTAGCAGCTGGGCTGAAAAAAAGCTTACTTTTGTGGTGTTTGTAATCTAAATGATATTCTTTCTAATTTCTTTTTTTGTGACAGGGGAAATCCACTTTCTTTTAATTTGATCCATGAAATTTGCTATTATATACCAAAAATGAAGGGAAAAAAAAAGGCATACTTCTCTCTTTGTTTGAAGTCGTTTTCCCCCCTCGGAATCTGATTTGTCTTCTCTGATAGGGAATATTCAATTTTCTCTAATTTAATATATGAAATTTGCTCGATTGAATTAAAAAAAGGAGAAAGGAGCAAAGAAAGTACTTCCACTTTTTTCTTTTTCCTTCGAAATCTTGATTTGGTCATTGAATCTCTTCCTTTCTTTTTTTTTTTTTTTTTAATATAAAAAAATTGTTGACTTAAATATCAAGATTAAATTTAACTATTTCACCCATGATAACCAGAGGACCACAACAAGTATTCTATTTAATCTACCAAGCATGAAGAAAGATGTTAATCTTGTGACTATGGAGTAGAACAATGCACAACAATTAGCCAAGATATCACATCCTTATCCATCATCCACTAATCTTTAATTCAAAGATAATTTGACCATATACATTAACACAAAAATTTAATCTATTTTCAGCATTATCCATTGAAAGTGACAAATAATTGATAATGACATAAAACCAATAGCTCATAGTAATGTTTGGTGGTTGGATGATTGGAGAAATTTCACATAAACTAGAAGTGCTTCTACTGCACAATTTGGCACTAGTTGTATCATTCATTTTCTTGTCTTATTTTCTATTCTAAAGTAATGTAGACATTTTTTCCTGGAAGTTACGCGGAATGTGATATAGTTGAATTGATTTTAAATATATTTTCTGAAGGGTTTGTCCAAATTTTAAAACTATGATAAGGACCTAAAAGATGAAAAATACAAATGGGATTGTAATATGGTGTTAGGGTTTTTTATATATTATATTATTATAAAAGGAAATGTCATTTGTATCCAAATGACTGTTTGAATACTAATTATCATAATTTCAATTATATCCTTCAAGTATAATTACTCTCTAATATTTTTAACTAAAATCACTCTTCCACTGTCAATTTACATAATATTTTTAGATATATGTGGGGACTGTATGTAGAATTACTACTACAATAATAAGTTATGATTTAGATAAGATTAAATGTGTAAAAAGAATCCAAATTGGATGTTTCATATTATAGAAGAGAAGCATAAAGTTGTCGTTCGCACATTTCTTTAAAGAGTTTCTTAGGGTTGACTTCATGAGAGTGCCATTTGTATGGTTCTGATCCATGCAATTATTGGCACTAATCTAGTATTTAAATATATAAAAGGTCTTACTTTGGGAGGGATTCCACTCCCTGGCGTGAGGATGAGACCTGGCTTTTGAAGTTCCAAAAGGCAACTTTGCTCTTCAGATGGAATTTGTAATTTTTAGATGTTTCGGTATTTAAATTTTAGAGAAAATTACATTAAGTAATCTAAATTATTAGCATTTTTACACTTTGCAATCTAAACAGAAAATTTTTGCACGTTGCCACTTGAACTTCCCAAAATTTTCCATATTGCAATCTAAATACATTTTCTGGTCGAATATTCCACCAAATCATCTCATACTCTATACACGTGTGAATAGTAAGACGGAATTGACAATGAAAAGTTTCACTTTGCCATATGAACTTTTGAAAAATTTACACAATGCCATCTAATAGCATATTCCGGTGGAATATTCCATTGGAAAAAGCACCTAAGTTGCAATATGCAAAATTTTGCGAAGTTTAGGTGGTAACGTACAAAGTTTTTTGTTTAGGTTACATAGTGTAAAAACACTAATAGTTTAGGTTACTTAACACAATTTTCTCTAAATTTTAATCCATCACAATTATTCAATTAATGTATAATAAACTTCACGTATGTTCCATTACATGGATAATATTCAAAAATTGTTAAAAAACATACGGTTCATTACCTTAACATCCTTAAAGTTTGGCCTGATTATGATAACATGACATGCGATTTGAAAAATTATAAGAACACCTCATATCGTTAACTCAACTTACGAAAACAAATTATAGTTATAATATAAATAATTACAAAACATCCACCCCTGTTGTAGGGGATGTTAATATAAATTCCCACATCATATGATAAAACTTCTAATTTCTCAAACCACAACTATCACTCCCTTAAATTGTTCATCAACTAAATCATGACAGTGAACGTTACTGTAATTTCTCAAACCCACATGAAATATTAAAGTAATTAAGTCGAACGTCACTAATATCAAGGTAATTGTCTTTAAAAACAACTTTCTGTACGATCGCACGTCCTTCTGTTTTTTTCCTTTTCAGTCAAATATACATTCCTTTCATATGCACATTTTTGCCAGGAACATTTTAGTACGAAACTTCAACATTGATTGACCAGATTGTGATTAATAATAGAAAGTAACGTCTAATCATGAAGACAAAACAGTCATATTTACCAATTGAGTTTAAAGTAGGCCTCAAAGAGTAAATTTCCATATTTGCTTAACCCCTTTGGAATCTCATCCGTTCGCATTATAAAGTCGCTATAACGACTTCAGGTGTTTCTTTCGACCCTGCTGGAGAAGTATACAAAACTATATTCTACATCGATATTAAAAAAAAAAAAAAAAAGTTGGCTTTAGTCCAAAACTTTTTTTTTTTTAAGATAAATAACTTTGTTAATTTTTGTTTTGAATCCAAAAGAATATCCTAGGGCGCATGATTTTGGTAGATTACAGATTAGGTTGCCAAACATTATCAAGGCATATATAATTGAGTTTTATGTTCAACTACGATAATGATTCACAAATATTGCTGACCTCCACCTTTGTATGTTTCCAACTACTTTAGGTGAAATGACCCAATTTTAGTTTTTCCAATATTAAAGGGTTTTTTTTTTTGACAAAACTTATTTAAGCAAAAGTATATGTATGCAAGAATTGTTTAAAACTTCCAATCGTATGAGTCTGTGTTAAAATATCGGGATAATTATCTCGTTATCCCTGATGTATGGCCTAATTAAAAGAACACTTCCGATTATTTGAAAAATTATAGAAACACCTCATGTCGTTGATTTAGTCGATAAAAACTTAACAAAATATACGTAACGTTATAGATAGTGGTCTACTTGCTACATTTTCAAGCGATCTAATTGTGTTATTATGTGGGGTTCATGAAATTTTTCATCCACTAAACTATCGATTGAGACTATTAATATAATTTTCTAAATCAGAGAGAATGTTTCTATAGTTAAGCCAATGTTCATTATGTGTTAGAGATAATTATCCCTAATACTAGGTTTGTACTAGGATCTACATTTGTCGAATGTTTTTTGAATATTTGAATATCTAGTATCATGTTAATAAGTCCAAATACGGATATAATATCCAGATATTGTTAAATTTGTCATCCGTATTCTCTATCAAGTATCCTTATTTGTTATTTCAAGTATTTGCATTGTTATATCAATGCTTAAAATTAAAATTCTTGAGTAAAATTATTTCTAATATGTAGTGCATAATTTTTAAATTTTATTTTTATATGTTTCTTAATACTTATATATTATAATATTTATATATATGCAATATGATACATGTCTATATAATTATGGCGAATATTTAATATATTCAAATATTTGAATATTCGAATATGTGATTTGTATCTAAATATATATCCAATGTGTGGCATTCAAATATTATTTCTTGAATAAGGGACACCATCATATCCATATTTTAATTGTTTAGAGATTAATATGGATATATTCCTATATTTTTTAAAATATAAATAATATTCATTAGTTTCAAATATGAATATACACAATCGATCGATCGATCAAATATTCGAATATATATTTTTCACAAGTCTATAAATACTTTCAGAAAGAAGACATTAAGAATATATAAATTGTAAAAGAAAAAAGAAAACTTCTCTACTAAGAATTCAACAAACTCCTTCAAATTATCGTGTAAATGACAAGACTGGTGAGCATGAATTTCATGCTAAAATCAACCTACTTCCAGCAATGAATCTTTTTTTAAGAACAAATTCTTTTTACAAGAATTATAAGAGCATCACATTCGAATTTATTTTTCTACTCAATAGGAAATTATTTTCTTGTGAATAACAATTTTAATACTTGTTTTTAATTATTGTATTGAGTGTTATGTTTGAACGTAGTTATTAAATAGACTTACCCGTGGAATGAAATTGTTTCATTGACAATGTAATGAATAGTATTTAAAAAGATATGAGATAGAAATTAGAAAAGTACACCATTCCTTTTGTTTTAATAAATGAAAGCACACCATTTGATACAATTTTGTTAATCAACACTTGCATTGAACTTGATTATGTGACAAAATATATTTCACACTAATATATTTTAGAGTTTAAGTTGTAAAAAATATTTATTGTTTTAGTAGCACAAAATTTTGTATCTGCAAAATAACAAGACAGAAACAATAGTAAAATTGAAATTTACTGAAATTGATAAGTTTTGGATATAATTACTCATTTGATTCTCTAATTCTTCATTTCGAGACGATAATTTAGACTTTGATTTGGAACTTTTGACCTTATTTTGGACACTCTGATCTTCTTATGTTAATATTAGGGCTTCATACTATTATTTTGAATTAAATATCAAAATTTGTTTAATTCTAGGGCTTCACACCATTATTTGGAATCAAATATCAGAACCTGATGAGCTCTGCGATGAATGCGTAAAACTCCTTGATCTTGGTTGAGAGAATTTCTGCAACCTTCGTAAACTTCTCATCTTAAATGATTTTTTTTTTATTTTTTTATTTTTTTTTGGGAAAAGACCCTTATTATACTTAAAGGGTAGGAGTTATTGTCATAATCATTCAATGAAATGATGCGATTGGATTAACCCTTCATGATTTCATGATCTTTTTTTTTTTTAATAGGATTACCGAAATATTAATATTTTATTTTTTATTTTTCAGGATATGATTTGAGTTGCCTTAAATACTTCAGTCTCAACATCCCAAGATTTGATTTTCTATCTATTAGATATTATATTTAATATTGAAATTCAATTTGAAAAATTCTAAAATATAAATATGAATATAAATATAAAATTATAAGCCAACAAATTTTTAGTGTGTAATGTTTTATTTTCTTTTTAATCTCTTTTTTTGTTTTTTGTTTTTTTTGTTTTTCTTTTTTTCAAATCCAAACCTGCCTTACGGATTAGTGAGAAGAGAATGTCTCGTAATAATTGGAGAAAATCAAGAGACACATATCAGCTTGACGGCCAAGAAAAGCAAAATAAACAAATAAATAAATAAAAATAAACAACTAAAAAAAAAATATTATGACAACGGAAACACACATATACGCACTGCTGGAGAAAGCGTACTACGGTTGTCACCTGTCAGATAAAGAATTTCAGCTGCTTCTCTCCTTGAACCCCTTTTGCAGTTGGCCCAACAAATTACCTTAACAGAAACCCCTCCCTCCCTCCCTCTATATATATATATATCAGAATAGTTCTACTCCCATGTTTCGCTCTGTTATTTAATTTGTTTTTCTCAGGTTGGGGTTTAAACTTTATTGTGATTTATTGAATAAAATCATTGTTCTGGGACTTTACCCAACTATGGAACCTGCTGAAGGAAAATCTTCAACCGAAGAAAGTGATGAGGGCTTTTCCAAGAACGACAACTCTGTAAATTTATCACCTCTTACGGTCCCCAAGCTATTTGTTCTTTCACTTATGTGATCTGTCATAGTTTTCATGAATAAATTCTGATATATTTCTGCGGATGTTTTGGATATTTTGTCGGTAATCATAAATTTTTGTGTCTTACTGACTTGAATTTTAATGCTTTTCTGGTATTATTATTGAATTTCACTATAAAGCAATGTATAGATTGTGTCTTTTGTTAACTTTTTGAACTGCAATGACGGTTCAATTATAGAGCTCTTAGGTGTTGTGTTGTATGCAGCTGATTGTGAAAATTTTACTATGAGTAACTGAAAGTTGTTTTTAAGTGTTTGGATTCGTAATTTTGTCATAAGTTCTCTAAAATTAATTTGCTCTTTTTTTTTTTTTTGGAATAGTAAGCTATTCCTAATAAAAGTAAGTGACTATAATTCCAAATATTATCACTTTTTGTTGGCTTACAGTGAATACTTGATGGTTTTCAAATACCAAATAATTTTGATTATAATATATATATATATATATTAATTTTCAGCAAAAGTGGGTGGTTATGTTTTTGCATAATTTATTGCAAACACCACCTTAGTATGAAGTAGAATATGTAAATTTTAGGTTCTTGACCACAGCAATATTGGAAAAATATGGAAGGATGGAAATTTGCTCGTAAAAATCATTGTTGATGTTACATGAAAATTTGTGGAATTTAATTTATTTATGTAAAATAACAACGTTATCTGTCATTTTCTCTTTGAATTTGGCAAGTCCATATGTTGTTGCTAGAGAGTGAAATGGTGAGCAGGTGTTCTTGGTAGAAAAGATATCTGCTTGTTTTGATCTTTAAAACTTGGACTGATAATTTTATTGTTGTTTCTAGGCTGGGGAATTGAGTGAAATAGTCGTTGAGGAATCATCAAGCAATCAACAACAAGAGCGGCAAGGACTCATTCTTAATATTCCCAAGGCAAAAATCGAGGGATCTATGGAGGATTATGTGACAATAAGCATGCCCCCTTCACCATTTCCAACTCCCAAAAGAGTAAACTTTTCCCCACTACCCAGCCCTAGTCCTGTGAGAGTCAATGGATCCCCAGGTCCATCATCGTCCAAAGGGAGATCAGCCATGAAAAATTTCCTTCCCAAACTGAGCTTCAAATTTCGGAATACAAACTCAGAGATAGAGAAAGCTGCCATGCTGGCACTGGGAACTTCCCCTGAGATTCGGGGGAAGCCATCGTTTACTAGGACGTTCTCTTTTACAAAGATTTTCACACCGAGGATGAAGAGGACTTCATCTTTACCTGCAACTCCTATTTTGCACTCGAATCCTGAGTCAGCTCATGGAGGACTTACCACCGCTGCAGCCGATGTACCTGTGAGTATCTTTTCTTTTCTAATAGAGATTGTAAGTCATTGAGTTGTTTTTATTTGGAAAATTAGAGTGAAAATATGAATGGTTAAATCATATGATATTTAAGTTTTTGTGAGCGTCATGTTGCGTCTATATTGTTAATTGTGCTTCTCTGCTGGGGGAGTTATGACGCTTTCAATATTAGAATTTTGTTCATATGCATGGTTAATGGTCTATGTGATTTTGTTCATGTATAAGCTTATGAGCTTATTGCTTAATAATCTATATTGTTGATTTCATTTGTTCAAATATGTCAAGTGGATTCATTTTCTTGTGTCGTCTTTTTATTATTATTATTATTATTATTATTTTTTTTTTTTTTTAATTTTATTTTATCTTTTCCTTTTGATGGATGGAATTAGACTTTATTCATTGGTACTCCTCTTCTCTGACTAGATCTTACAGATTTCATCATTGTGCAGAAAGGTGGTTTCCAGCTATCTATACATCGTTCACGGTCAGTACCCGCGTTACATGATGACGGAAGCATGAAACAGATGGACGCTGCAGGGGGCGTATATCGTGTGTTTTCGACTACTCCAAGAGTGACACAACAGGCTGCTGCATCATCGATGCCTGGTGTAACAATTGATACAGGTAAAATTTTACTTCCAACGAGTAGTTGTTTTTCAATAGGATGGATGGTGGGATAGTTAAGGTTGCTGCATTTCAACTTTAAGAAGGCAAGATGCATATTTACTGCAAGAGCTTCACTAACGAAAAATTTTTTATGGGTAGTATTCCATAACAAATCAATGACATTTGTGATGGAACACCGAAGAGAGAGAGAGAAGGGGAGGGGGGGGAGAGAGAGAGAGAGAGAGCATATATGTATGATGACGCTTGTGAATAAACTTGTGTTAAATTTCTAGTCTTTGATGGAAATTCCATCACAAACTTTAGTTATGTAATAGACTTCAATGCCATCATGAAACTAAGCAGTGATAATGCGAATGCTAAAGAATTTATGATGGAAAAAATTCAATCACACAACCTCATGGTTGATAGATTTCACTAAATGTGTCATAGATTTTGCCATTAGTAGAGAGGGTTTTTTTCACGTAGTCGGATGTTTGATGCTACTGTCAGACTTCTGATAGACAACCACAACCTACAACTTACATTAGCCCTTGTCGTCAGATGAAAACAATAATTATGCCGAGGACATCCCTCAAGAAGAAGCCGTCTGCAGAATCTGCTTGGTCGAACTTGGTGAGGGCTCAGACACCTTAAAGATGGAATGTAGCTGTAAAGGTGAACTCGCCCTAGCCCACCAGGAATGCGCTGTTAAATGGTTTAGCATAAAAGGCAACAAGACTTGTGATGTCTGCAACCAAGAGGTTAAAAACTTACCAGTCACACTTTTACGAATCCAAAGCATTCAGACTCGAGGATTTGGAAATCATCCAACCGAAATAGCTCGATACAGGCAAGTGAATAAAACCTCCAAGCTTATCGAAATATGACTAAGTTGGTAGCTAATGCAACTATATACAGGGTTTGGCAGGATGTTCCTGTTCTTGTGATTGTCAGCATGCTTGCATATTTTTGTTTTCTTGAGCAACTTTTGGTAAGTGAAATAACCCTCCTCATACATGCCAAACTTCATTCTTTCTAAGTTATGATTTTAGCTGTTGTTTACATTCAGGTCAACAAAATGGGATCGAGTGCAATTGCCATATCATTGCCCTTTTCCTGCATATTAGGTCTCCTTGCGTCTATGACATCAACTACCATGGGTACGCCATTTTACCTGTCAAACATAAGCATGAGTTTTGCCTTTTTTTCCCAATTATTCTTTTGAACTTTTCATGTAGTGAGGAGGAGATATACTTGGATATACGCTACTATTCAGTTCGTACTGGTGGTGCTTTTTGCACATATTTTCTACTCGCTGGTAAGACACCATTGAACGTGAAGTGGTGTTAAGTAATTGTTAATTAGACAGAAACTTATGGATGAATTAGTTTGTATCAAATCGAGACAAGCTAACTTACACAAGTAACTATGATAACTACACATTGACATTCAAGAATCACTATCTTATTACCATAAGTTTGTCGTTCTAACACAAAACTATCCGATATTCTTGTTGTGTAGCTTCATGTGCAAGCAGTTCTATCAGTTCTGCTTGCAACGTTTGCTGGTTTTGGAGGTGCAATGTGTGGAACCTCCATTATTTTCGAGATTCTTAAGTGGAGAGCTTGGTCGACTTCCCAACATGGTTCTGCACAGCCAAATGAAACTTTGGAGACTGGTGATGCAATCCAAATGGATTCTCAACAACATCAAAGTGAAGTGCGGGATCAAGGGAATGGCCATGGCAGCTGATGGGCGAGGAACAACGATGTTTAAGAGAGGAAAATTTACAGTTGTACAGAAATATGTCCATCACCTTTACAAAGTATGTATTCTACCTGTAGCAATTGATGCTGCATTTTTTGTTACATATTGAGCCAGCAAATTGCAATTTTAGGCCCGGCAAATAAGTCTGTAAATATGATGCCTTTATCCATAGTCTTTCTTCATATTTAAAGAGGGTCAAGCGTGTAAGGTTTCATGTGGACAATAATGTGGAATGAATATGAGATTGTCTAGTTATTCGTCTCCTTTGAAATCAAGTGATTTATAGGAACAAATGATTTCTCAAGATTGGATATCTGTATCCATGAGCAACCAAAAATACAACACCCATTTTGGCAATCACAAGACTTAGGAGCGCATTGGAACCATGACACACCTGTTTCGATACTTTTTTTTGTTTTTTTTTTTTTTTATAAATAAATAATTTTTCTCAGCCTTAACATTTTAAATTACTGTCCGATCACTCAAATATAAATTCAAATGATACAACAGGAGGATAACATGGTAATTTTACATGATCTTTTGATGGGAAGGTGGAAGCGAGATATAATTTGAGAGCTTAAATTATTCTTATCAAATACAAAGCTTACTTTACCAAACACTTCGCAAAGTCCTCTTAAATGCCTAAAACCTGAAAAAGCTGATTGTAGAAAGCATTGCCAAACAGCCTCACCCTCAAAGAGCAACATAGAAGAAATTTACATAGAAGGCACGCCATTATGCAACAATCTTAACCACAGACAACCTTAAAAAAGGATAAGCTCCCATGACAAAAACAATAATAACCAAGTTAGTCCGGCCAATCAAATCTAATATAACCATTAACTAGCTATTCTGTGGCAAAATTTGCTATGCAAAATCCAACAGAACAGAAAAGGGAAATGGGAAAAATACAAACAATTTCAAAGGCGCAACTTCAATTATTTTCTCATGGGATCACCATAAATGTTTCTTCTTAAGCTCTCTCATACTTACAAATGGAATTGCGCCAAAGGCAGTTTTAGCCTTCTCCCTATACAATGGTCTTTGTCAGTTAATCTTACTGCACATCAGCTTTATCATATGCCTTTTTGTCATTTCAGTAAAAGAAAACTGTGCAAATGGCAACAGCATTCATCAAATCTTGATTACTGTGTCATTGTTTGTAACTGGAACCACCCGACTTACCCAATATCAATGGTTTTTCCTTACTCGTAAGAGAATCGGAAGTACTCGATTGGCTTTCGGCAAAACTGGGTCGCATCCAGATTTTTATGTGGCCTTCTCGGCAGACTGTGAGAATGGATTCTTGAGTGAATATCAAACCGGAGAGAGGCTCCGTGTGGACACGATGAACTACTAGGGGAGAGAGCTTTGGGACGTCTCGTATGCTTGGAGATGGTTGTAAGGTGCCCACAGGGCAGGCGCTGTCCCAGTGAGCCGACTGACTTCCGGTGCTAAAGGTGGGTGAGCCACCAGGAGCACGACGAACTGGCACTACTAGTTCGTCCATTTCGAGATCCCATAAGAGCAATTGTGTGTCCTGCCAAGTATTTAAGTCATCAGATGACGTAACACAAAGGTGCAGAACTTATGTGTGTGTTGCAGCAACAAAATACTTATCGATATCAAAAAATAAGTATTAAGGATACGTCTTTACAATTCCAATACTTATGGTCTGTCAGTTGTTTGGTCTTGAGCTTAAAGAAGAAACCCGATAATCTAATGGTTATACGAGGCAAGAGGAATAAACACTCATGATCGATTTAGTTTGTTGAACCAAATTTATTTATGTACTATTTAAGTACCTGACCAACAGAACCAAAACGATAGACAATGTTTTCTCCAACACCATCTGAATTCGGAGCTGACCAATATGAATCAAATGCCACCCCACTAACCTGCCATCATCAAGCACAGGACGAGTAAGAGAGTAATACGCTTTTACATGAGAAAATAAGCAGAAACAGTAGTTGTCTATGCTATATGCATTCTGGTACAAGCATCATGAAGAATTGCGTGTGTGAATGTTAGATTTGTCAAATATCTTAAGCGAGCATATAAATTCTATCGAAAATTTAATAATTGATGGACACTCACCCACGAGTTGTGTCCCTCACCCCATGCTACAATCTTTCGATCGTCCATACTCCAAACTTGAACGAGGTCATCCTCGCCTCCAGTCAAAATGTATTTTCCATCCATGCTGTTGTTTCACTTGTCATTAATTACTCCATATTTTTACAATATCAACATCATAATTTAATAACAGAAACCGTGTCTTTCGACCAAACAAAAAAATTGTGCAGAGAAAGAAAGGAACGTAAATTTGACACTTCCGTACACAAAATGACGTAGACTCACCTCCAAGCACAACACAAAAGGGCTCCATAGTAGCTTTTGCCACCACATATAAGTTGTTCATTTTTGTAGTCAAAGACTCGCAGGTAACCTGCATTCATCTATTTTAATTTTACTCATCCTAAAAACGGAGATTGAGAAACAAAGAGACGAAAAAGAAAACTAGAAAGACAAATCCAAACAGGTAGAAAGGAGACTAGACAATGACAATACCATCCCTGCCTACAGTTGCTATATAAGCACCATCTGCCGAAAAAGCAATGCTGTTTATTGAACCTTGGCATATATGCCATCTAGCAACTGGATTCTGCAAAGAACCATATGATGTTAAAAATCAACGGTCTTCAAACAACCATGTGAAATCCATGGATCACAGTTTGCTTCACTCTCCTAAGTAGCAGAGAATAAATGAGAAACAAATAAGTCGAAACCACAGTCAACGTGAATAATCTACATGCAGTTTCCCAAGTAACATATTATCCAACTTTGGCCAATGAAAGGTAAAATTTGATTGGTTAAATGGCCATTTGAACAAGTATAGGGACAATGTCGTTTTCGAACATTAACAACTTACCTTCAGTTAACCAGACATTTAATTGAAATGAAGATGGCTCTAATGCAGATTTCAATCATGTTGATCGTGATAATCAAATTAACAATATTGGGCCAGGTCATGCTCGTATAAGGTCTCAGGTAACACGGATATGAAACTAAAGGAATGCGACAAAAATAGCAAGTGGGAGAAAAGTAGAACAACTACGTACTGGTTTAAAGTGGTTGTGACTTTTGATATATCTCACTTTATAAGTGATATTCTAATCTCTCCATTTGATTCAGACAAAGGCTGACAAAAGGTTCATCGTACAATGATGTTATCAGAAATTCTCAAATGAGGGCACGTGAAATGGCATCAGCTAGCTAAATAGATGAAAAAGCCACCCCAGTAAGAATTAGTTTATAACTCAGTGAATCTATTAGGTGTAAAATGAAAAAAACAATTCCATAATGGGAAGGGAAAAGGATAAAGAATTATGAATACCTTACTGTAGCGCGCATGTGATACAGAAAATTGAGTTTGATCCTTGATCACTGGGAATGAAGGATCACCAGAACCATCTTTATTCTGGAAAAGATGGAGGATGGCTTATCAGTTTCCAAAATGAAGAAATTCAGAGAACGACAATCATTTGTTTCAAATAAAATTCAGAACTTGCCTTTTCATAGACATACATATTTCCGTCTGCATGAGCAACTACAAACGAGCCATCACCATTGGGAATCCATGCAACACAAGTGCATCTACTATTAAAGGGGAATAAAGCAAATTGATCAGAGATCTTTGATGGATATACCACTATCGACATTTTGCTAATAATGATCTTAAACATGGTTTTACATTACAGCATTCTAACGAAAGGTAATCAAGCTACACTTCATCAGGATATCAGATCTTCAGTTCAATGGAAGATGCGATAAAGATGAAGGCATTTTCTTTGACGGTGAGATGGTTTTAAGCTTCGAAAGATTCAATAATTTACAGAATATGATCCCTATGTCACCTCCAAATATTATGAAACTACCAAAGGTTTTTCATTCTAATATTTAGGGGGGAAAAGAAATATTGGAAGAACTTGCTCATAATTAAAACAATGAACTCAATGGGAAAATTATACGTTTTCTAATCATAAAAACAAGAGGCAATGATTGTTTTCATTTTGGGAAAAGGATTCTATTTCCCCAAAATATATCCAAACACATGTAATATTTTCAGGGGAAATAGCATTTTTTGTTTTCCCAAAAACCCTCAAAGTTTTTCTTTTTATTACTAAAAAATGCATAAACAAATATCCATTTACCACCCAAAACATTAACAAACATCCCTCACTGTCCTCAACCCCACTCCAAAAACACCATTTTCCAGATACTATTCTCGAGAACACCACAAAACATAAAGGAACAAAGGCAGAGATTTCATCAAAGATAAGACAACTAAATAAATAGGATGAGGAAAAGAACAAAAACAAGCGACTCAGTTTCTTGCCTATTATTAACAGAACCATCTTTGTTATAGTGCTGAGCCCCCACAAGCTTCTTTCCAACATCTTGTAATTGTTGTCTCAGAGACACTGAATAAACTACAAAACACATAAAAGAAAAATCCATTGAACAGAAACTGCAAATCACATAGAGTAGTCCAATTAAAATTTCTGAGAGAAATGGCATACCATCCCCAGAGTTCAAACCAATAAGCAAATCGTGCCCATCTTTTGCATCAGGATCATATGCGTGGCAAACAGGATTTGAATTACTAAAATGTATAGACTTTATAGGATCCTAAACAGCACAGCAAACCTCCGACATCAATTCAATTACGACTCTCAAAATATAAAGTGAGGTGCAGATAAACAACCAATTTACCTTATCTTGAGAATTTAAGTCACTCACAAAAATCGCATCACCAACGTTGAACACCAAGTAGGTCCCTTTTCCATCAAAGTTAGAATTACCAACCAAATTATTCGAACTTGAAGCCCCTACAGATCCTATTCTGGTACTGTTGCCACTCAGTGGCTTACTTCCTCCATTTCCTCCAACAAAACTAATTGCCCTACTCCCATTTCCTCCACCCAAGAGCCTCGCTGCTGCTGACCTCACACCACTGGTTACACCCAAACTCGATGATGATTGTGGTGGTGCCTGCATAGGCTTATCCTTGAGATGAGCTAGTGTCACCTGATCAAAAAATTAACAAAATCATTTTATACTCAGCAAAGCTTCGATTTTTTGTTTTTCAATTTTGTGCGTGGGGGTATTGACTATTCTTTCAAGGAGAGCATGATACTTCAATTCTTGAGGGAAAGACACTCATCTTTCAAACCAACCGAGACAGACACTTGCATTTACGAAGAGGAATTTAGTTCCATCCTCTTCATGTGAGAAACAAACATATCATAATTCTCTTTATCTCTATTAATTCAGTCCAAGCCAAAGTAAAATAGAAAATGTCTGTCATGCACGTCCTAACTATTCCAAACACCACCACAGTATTCAAAAGACACATATACATTAACTAATCTAACTAAAACCTCAAAATTCGCAAATTGACAAAAATGTGATTCCAAATATTCACGACCAATCAATGAGCCATCTCCAAATCCAATCTCTTCACGTCTAGGCGACAGAAAATCATAATTAACAAACAGAACGTTCTCCAAAAATTAAATCTTGAACAATTCCACATCTTAATAAGAAAATCTAGAACAATTCATTGACACCCTAAAGATGCAAACTTTATAAGAGACCCATACGCCAGAAATTGCAAAAGAACAAGAAAGCCCTAAGGAGAAATTGACCAACCTGAGTGACAGTTTTGCCATGGGCATAGTGAAGAAGGCCCGCGGGATGAGTCTTCTCGTACTGAAGCTTATATTTACCCTCTGGGGTCTTGAAATACGTCTTCAAACCCGGTAACTGGGCGTTGCTCCCAGACGCCGACGCAGAGGACATCATATTATTACTCGCCCCACTGTTCATCATCTCTTCCCACCAATAAATCTCAAATACCGATAATAATAACTATACAAGCCAAAAATTTGACGAGATCATGTAATCGAAAAGGGTTTTCTTTTGGGGTGAATGCTGGGCCTCGAGAGAGAGTTTGTGCGCGTGTATATCGAGGGCTTCGAACCCTTTTTGCGTTAGTTTTCCTGGTCGCGTTTGCGTCGAGTTTACTTAGTGCAAAGCCGCTCTTAAGATGGAGTTATGACACACTCTAGTGTGTGTTGTGGATGTTTTTTCTTGTTACCGTGAATAGAATTATAGGGAGTTTGAGATTCACTCGTTAAAGAGATTAATGAGTAGGGATTGAATTGATTAATAGGACGGAAAAAAGTGCTTATATTTAAGTTGTTTGTGACTTTTGGCTCTTTGGGAGGTTTTATGGGAAAGAAAAATCTAAAGACAAAGAGATGATGTTGATGATGATGATGATGATGGAGCATCTATTGGATCATGCCGGCACTGTGATGCAACTTTACATGACACATGACTTGGCCTAGTCAAATTCGAAATTATAATTCTTTATTTTTTTTTTAATTTTGTTTAGTACATGAAATTTATCTACAAAATGCTATTTTGAGACAAATTTAGTTAAATTTGTGTAGAATTCTTACATAGATACTGAATATAGTATTTCATCGTCTTTATTTTATTTAGTTGGAACTCATGTCTTTTTTAAAAAAATTTAATTGTACATAAATACTTAAGCAATTACATATATTATTTGCTCAACAAAAGAATTGTGCAATGATAAAAGAATATTTCTATTGGATAACGGATTTATCCAATGATTAGATTGTGATTCAATCTATTATTATCATGAATGAAGATTTACTATCATCCAATAAATAAGGCGCAAAACAATACTAACATTCATTTTATTTTATTTTATTTTATTATTATTATTTATTTTATTATTTTATTTTTTTGCCTCCGGGAGGACCTGACGTCAACATATCAGCCGCACAGACGTGGGCTGAATCTATTTTATCTGGACAAGCCCAATAAAACCAGCCTATCCAGTATTTGGGGAAATTGCAATATAGAAAATACTTTGAGCCCAACAATTTTAGGAAGGGCTTACATCCATTAACCGGACCAGTTAACCCCTTACAAGTTGGGCCTGTGATTACACAGAAGAGGACCACATGATACCCATTTTATCTGGGCCATGCAAAGCACAATCCAACTGCAAACGCCTCCAACCCTATGCTTCATTTCATATGGAAATAGTTTTTACACTTTGACGTGTATCACTGCACATCCTCAATTCCAACTAATGTTTTACCTCCCATTTCATCGTAAGAATGCATGCCAAGTGTAAACTAGCCACTACTCTATATTTTGTTAAGAAAAGATTTAACAACACTTGGCACATGTTTATGATACAAAACAGTAGAAGAAACACCCTTTTGGGATAAAGAATCCTTTATCATATGAAATAAGAGATAAAATGTCAATTTACAATAAAGGATCTTAACCGAATCCTACAACTTTTAAGACAAAATTTAAGATAAATTTTCACAAGATAAAAGGCAAGCAATGATGCTATGGCTTTCTTTCAGCATAAATTCCTTAACCCTTTTCCTCTATGGAGGCGATTAAAGACCAAATTAGCAAAGTAATGCTACAGTGCTTGTAGAACAAAATATTAGGTCATGAATCAAATCAGAGACTGTTTCAATTTCTATCAATTCTTTATGTTTTGTCTACTGTCTAGGGTCCATCTGAATGTCCTTAGCATCAATCATGCCCAATTATCAAAATTACATCATAAAAACTTACAAGGCATCCAATGCCACCACATGAACCCTTCTTTGAAAGAATTAGTTCCAAAAATTGGATTTCAAAATCATTCATCAAACAGTCTTCTCCTGTCATTAGAACTGCAAGCACAAACAACCAAAACTAAAATTTAAACATTCCCGCGAAAAAAATGGAGATATCTCACACATTACTCATAGTACATGAAAGTATCAATGTATTTCCACATATCAGGCATGGGTTTGAGTTCCAATGGGGGTACTCAGAAAACAGGATCGATCCCCTTAAAAAAAAGTACCCTGCATATCTTCATAGAGATCATTGATCTCAAATTATATAAGGAATATAGCCAAATGACAGAACAAGAAGACCTACACGACTGAAAACACAGAGACCTTTAACCTATGACAGATTGATGCTAATTGCGGAATTATGGTTAATTTCCTGAAATTTTATCAGTAAGTAAAAAAGAGTAATAATGATCATGATATTATTAACGTCCATATACCTGAATACTTGAAGAAAAAGATTTCTTCACAAACTGTCCCCAGCATCCAGCAGGAAGAGCATTTCAGTGATACCCCACAGCTGCTCATCACCACCAAAGTTGTATTATCTTATAGGCCAAGCAATCAAGTAGCTGCCTTAACATTTTCAAAACTTACCTTCCCACCTTAAAAATTCCATATCTTTCACCAAACTCACCTCACAAACATCCCAATCCACTCAATATAAACCAAACCTCTCTTCCTCCCCATTCAGGGAGTGCTCTTCATTCTTTGTCTTCTTCAAAACTCTCCAAAACCACATCACCTTCAGAAACCAAACTTTACAAAGAGATGAAGCAATTATCACCCACATTCCTTCTTCTCCTCCTCTTTACTTACTGCAGCGTCGCTTGGGCTCAGGCCCCGGCTGCGGCCCCTGTACCACCAGCTGTGGCCCCTGCACCACCGGCTGTGGTCCCTGCACCACCGGCTTTGGTCCCTGCACCACCGGCTGCAGCCCCTGCACCACCCGGACCTCCCAATGTGACAGCCATCCTCGAGAAGGCCAGCCAATTCACCACATTCATCCGCCTGTTACAGAACACCAAAGTGGCGAACCAAATCACTACACAGCTCAACGATTCAAACCAAGGGCTCACGGTTTTCGCCCCAACCGATAGTGCATTCTCCAACCTCAAAGGAGGCACACTGAACTCCTTCACTGATGAACAGAAAGTTCAACTGATACAATTCCATGTTCTCCCCACCTTCTACTCCCCAACACAGTTCCAGACCGCAAGCAATCCACTAGGGACACAAGCCGGTGGCAGCCAAGGCTCATTCGGAATGAATGTGACTACATCAGGGAATCAGGTGAACATAACAACTGGAGTGACCAATGCTACAGTGGCCAACACAGTTTACACTGATGGCCAGCTAGCTGTGTATCAGGTCGACCATGTGCTGCTTCCCCTCAACTTTTTTGTGACTCCTGCACCAGCTCCTGCGCCTTCAAAGCCCAAGAAGCCAGCTCGATCTCCATCGGGATCGGATATTAGTACTCCAGCCAATTCCTCCCGTAAAACTTGCCTGTCCAAGAAGGTGTTCCAAGCAATGGCCTGTGTCATGATAGTCTTGGCAGCATTTCATTGATGGGCATGAGAGCTATTTTGATGGCTGTATGAAGATATTTTTTGCATTTCTGCTGTTCTTATATGTAACATCAGAGCATTCTTTCGTATATTGTGTGAGATTGTGAGTTTTAAGATTTCATTAAGCAATACAGACCAGTCACTTTCTTTTTAGCATGAAGTCATAATTTATAAGAAACAAGTCATCGACCAGATCACTGCATTTTAACTCGGTGAAATGATTACATCGACAAGTAACACACTTCAGCATAATTACCAAATGCATCAAAGACAATCTTCTGTATTTTTCTTTCCCAGATATAAAAAAGAATGCCATCAGAGACATAGATAGGCACAAAAGCACTACACGTTCCAGCATAATTGCCGGGAGAAAAGTATGTTGTAGTGCATCCTGACATGATCAAAATGCCAATTGGCAGAATTATCCACCAAAAAAAAAGGGCAAATTGGCAGTCTAATCCAAGTAATGATTCTATAACAAGGTATGAAATGCCATTGGTCACATTAATTTTCAGTGGCATGAAACTTTGAACAATAAGAAATCTGCAAATCTCCATCAAAGAATTTACACACGGATTCAAGCAAGTACTTGCCATTTTTCCTTGGATCAACAGTTGTAAATACGAGTTGATTTTGATTGCCATGCTATTGCTTCATAAAGTACAACTTTTTGCAATAAAAAGTGTTTCATGATGGCCTAAAACAATTCAAATGAATTGCGAATGTCAATGGTTAGCCAAAATTGCTACTCTAAAGAAAATCAATGTTCTATGAGCCCGTCATAGATGATGCAAATTTAACTTTGATCGTCACACTCAAGATCCTATCATATCAATCAAAGCTAATAAGAAAAATAATTAACAATAAAGGTGCGAGTCTCACAGAATGACTCGCAGGGCTTCTATTGGTTACCACTCACTGTTGGGTCCTGCCCAATCTTCTATGGGCCCAAGTGGGCTATAGGCCCAAGCCAAAATAGGACATTTGTTTCAGAAAATAAATAGGTACAGCAGTAGAAAAATAGCAGACTAGTCCGCAGCAGAAAAACGAGAGAAAAAAATAAGGAAAGAAAGTGAGGCAGTTTGTTTT
>JACFYI010002424.1:59397-78951 GCA_014898755.1 Handroanthus guayacan
TTTTTTTTTTTTTTTTTGGCTAAAAATGGGAACTCATAGCATTCCTTGTGCTCATGCAATTTGTTAGCTATACTATCTCTCACTTATAATTGTCGATAGTATCTTTAGTTTTTAGAGAATATTCCATAATATTCCAACGAAAACTAATGTTAATATTTTGAAACTTTGAATGGTCGTTTGTGTAAATGGGACTATAGTTCGGGGGTAAGGTGTAATTATTCTTTTATATGTATATATATATTGAGCTCTAGCACAAGCTTAACTCTTTTAGCTTGACCTAGATATTGAAATTTTTTATTTAACAACATATTATGTTTAATTTATTAAAATTTAAATTAACAACATAATAAAGTATATTTTGAACATATATGTAATCGCATGATGTATATTGATAATATAGAAACTCTAAATTTATATGCTAGCACACAAGTTGCGAAAGCCTGAAGCTCGACTAGACGTAAAGTTTGAACTTGACATTCAGTTTAAGCTTGAGCTCAGCTTGTGAGAATTGTGAGTCGCGTTGGCTTGACTCATTTAATTTGCAAACGTGTGCTGATCATTGTTTTGACGCAAAAAATAAAAAAGAAAATAATTCACCTACAAATCATGAATTATGTAGAACTCAATTTCTTTTTCTTTTTTTTTTTTTTCCCTTGGTAGACGTGGATTGCGAATCGATAAAACAGTTGATTCTGTGTGGAAATGAAGGAGGAATATATATATATATATATATATGAGCTGGCCTATTCTTGATAAGGTTTTCGTGCTAGGCCTCGCACATTATTTTATCGTACAATTAAAAGAACATAAAAGGAAAAAAGAAAAAAAAAAGAAAAGAAAGAAAAAGAAACAAAAACGTAAAAACAAAATATCCTTGCTAGTGATTGCTAGTGAAGTGGCTCAGCCCCATCGCCGAACTCATCGAAGCAAATTTAGCCAGTTCTTGTGGCAAGAACGGCCCACCGGCGCCGCCGTCTCCGCCCATGCCCAGAAAATCCCTCGTCAAACTATTCTCCACCCCATGCAATATTCCAGACTGTAAGCTCACCACCGAGCTAGCTGCAGATTGACTAATTTGGCCTCCGCTTGACTCAAATATAGACTGATGATCAAGATTACTCATCATCATCCCACCGCCGCCACTGCCGCCTTTGGGGTTATCTGGCGGCGGTTTCCCGAACACCTGGTGCAACTCACAAGAAGAAGAAGAAGAAGAATTCATTACTCCAATTGTGTTTCCAAAGAAATTCGGGTTACTTTTGGCGGACCCCATCTGAGCTGCTTTTTGTAAAAGGGCCGTGGCGGACATTGCCGCCGCCGGCGAGGATTTTGAGGAAGCATTATGGTTGTCTGAATAAAGGGAAACTAAAGAATTATCCGCCATTGTATTTGAATTCCCTTTGTTGCTCAATGGCTCCTCCTTCATCCCTTGCAATGGAGATAATGAGAGATTTGAATAATTCCCCATTGATGAAAAAAGATTGTTACTCGCCATTTGATTAATCATGTCAGAAGAACTTGGAGGGATGAAAAGATTCGAATTATGATCGATAGGATTCACTTGATGATCTAACCAAAGAGATAATCTTGGCTTCTGCTGATGATGATCTCCTAGAAGCGTATTTCCGGTGGATATTCCAGTGAATTCTGGCCGAAATCCCCCACTGAGATGGGGAATTCCGGGCGGACTAGTAAACGATTTGTTTTGATGGGACTGAGGATTCATCAAATCATTTGATCTGAAGTTCAAGTTGTTACCCCCAACGGTTGTGATTCTTGCGCTTTCCTCGGCTAAAGCATCGCAAAAGGCTCGGTGCGTTATGAAACTATCTTTCCTGTAAAAACATTTACACTTTGTTATTGTGACCGTGCCTAATCGTATCACTAAAAAAGTTGTGACAGTAACTTTTGTTACACTATATAAAAAGTTCTCATTTTACCAGCAAACATAATTAAATGTATCACAATGAAAGTAAAATTGGACACATGTTCAAAAGCACTTATTACCTAATCATTTGGTGACAATAAATTGGAAAGGGGCAAATATTAATTAAACCCTCACAAGCATTAAATTCTAACAACAAATATTCCCAAACAAAGAAACATGTACATGTTGATGTCAAAAATTAAATACCTGGAAAAAAGCGTGCCACAGTCGCATTTATACTCTCTAGTCCCGCAAGTCTTAGAATGCGCTTTCCAGTCAGATTGAACTGCGTATTTCTTCGAACATTTCTCACACTTCCATTTCTTTTCACCATGTTTTCTGCTAAAGTGTTTCTTTATACCCGTTAGATCTCCGAGTGCCCGGGTCGGGTCGTGGTGCACGCAGGTCTTTTCGGGGCAAATATATACTTTCTTCTTGATTTGATCTTTATTAGCTCTTTGCTTGAGCTTCCATGGAAGATTATGCCCTCTTCTGTGAAGTTGCAGATTTTGGTCTCTTTGGAAACCCTTGTTGCAGATTTCACAGATGAATCTGTTTGTCGCCATGAGCGTTTTTGGTGAAAGAGCAATAACTTCTGCATCTGGATCTGTTATTTAAAATTAGGACAAAATATTTAGAGATTAATTATTACATATATATGTATATAATTGGGTTTTAGTATGTAACACTACAAGAAATATAATTAAACACTCGAAAATTTGTGACAGGCAGGATGAACAATAAAGGATTTATAAAATTAAGATAATATATGAGTAATAATGAACACTTATGAGGAACTTCTGATAAATTAACTTCTATGACAATTTTTCAGTATGAGATAAAATTTTTATTAATTCCGTTGTAGGACTAATCAGTCACACAAATCTTATATATATTAACGGATTTGTGACTGAATAAATTAAAATAAAATCTATCGCAGAACTATATATTGGTGATCAATTTTTTCATTACTGAAAGGTACTATAGTTCAAAGAGTATTAAATAGTAGAATTAAGCATAATTATTACCTGGTGTTCCGGGGAGATTTCTTTTCTTCTTGTTGGAGTTAGAGATGGGTTTAGGGTTAGGGTTTGGAGGTGTAGAATTGGGAACAGAAAAAACTTCACCAGACATCATTTGAAGAAATCAAAGAAAGAGTTTTGTAAGAAAAAACAAGGACAGTTTTGGAAGCTGGTAGCTAGAAGAAAACAAATGAAACAAGAGTGTTTTTCTTGCGGATACAAACAGATAAACAAAAAAGCCCTTTGGTATTATCCAAATGAGCTTTTAAGCTATATATATTTCAGATTCTGCCAAAATTGATGAAGAAGAAAGAACGCACCCAAACAGAGAAAACTATATATATAAAAATACTAAACTTAATAAAAGGTTTGAAGAGGTAGGAGCAGAAGAAAACAATTATATTGTTGTGAAGTATAAAACTTGTTACAGAGATCTGGTGAAGGGTTTGTTTGGTTTGAAGAGAAAACACCAAAAAACCATTGAAAGCTAAAAGAGAATATTTCCTCTCTCTGTCTCTCTCTCTCTCTCTCTCTAGTTCTGCTTTAGTTTCTCTCTCTAACTCTTGCAAATAAGCTAAGCTTCGTCGTCGTCCCTTCAAACGTTCTATCTCTTTATCTCTTAATTTCAAAGTCGGTCAGCCATAGATTTAGCTGTGGGGGCCACCTTACACAGAGAGAGAGAGAGAGAGAGGGAAGTATTTGTACGTATGCATTGGCTGTATGCTGCTTGTAACCAGAACGTGTAGAGCTGTGTGTTTGTAGTTTTTCGAGCTATATTTTTAATTATCAAGACAAAAAAAAAAAAAAGTGAATTTTATTGGTAAAATTAAATATAATATTTGAATAAGAAGTGCTTCTCTTATAACTAAACTACTTGTAGTTAATTTTTCATGCTTGATGAGCTAGCTTAAAATTCATAGCTTTAGTGATGAAATTATATATTATGAAGCACATACTCTTAATTATAGTTAATTTTTAATTAGTTAAGATATTGATTATAATTGATTTTGAAAGTGCATAACTTACGACTGATAGATGATATGTCGTTATTGTGAAGATATATATTTATTACAGAAATTTGTGACCATATATATATGTATATTTGTAGCTCTAATTATCAAAATTAATTTTGTGGCAATTTTGCCACAGTAGATGTCACACATAAGTCTATTTTTGAGTCTTCCTTTGTCTTATTTGAACTTCTTCCGGTCGATTCTGAATTGTTTGAACTCAACCTCAAGTCATGTGAATTAGACTTAACTATAGTAATTACAGATTAGGCTTGTTGAGATGGTCCTTAATTATTTAACCCTTTTATCATTTTGGTGTTATAAACAGGCCGTACACACCTATGCTAGTATGTATATAATTTGATTATCATTAGCAAAATTTCAAGTGAGAAATAGAAATATTAGTGACATGAATAACACTGGACTAATTAATAGTTCTTAATTTAATAAAGAATTATACTAATTGTCATATGGTACAAGTAGTGAAAAGTAACAAAATACATGCCTTTTACATCAATGTAAACAAAAACGACAATTTTATTACTCTAGTAAAATCCCATTTCTTACATTAATAATCTTTAAGGTTTCTATTGCAACTACATAAACATTCTCTAGTTAATATTAGAGGACGATATCTATATAAAACAAATTTGAACATTAATGTAGAATATTACCATGAACAAAAAGTGGGCCTGAATTGAGCAAGAAAGGTCAAATGAGGAATAGTTTTAAGTTTTAACTTTTTGACAAACGTGGTCTGTGTTATATATATGTATATATGTATATAAAAATATTTTCTGATTTTCATTTTACGTATAATAATAATAATACATAAAATTTATTTTTTATTTTACATAATTTTTTCTCCTACTTTTGGTTAATAAATCTTGAGATCCCAAAAGATGAATAGAAAAGTAACAACAGTAAAAAGATGCATGTAAAAAGTGCGTTGCCTTTATGTATTGCTCGTGCGTTCAGGAATAAAATCATTACAACATAATTAAAGTTTGATTTCTTTATACATATAATGTTGGATTCTAGTATAAAGTTATATAGAGATACATATTTTTCGCAAAAAATATACATATATATATGTATAGAGAGAGAGAGAGAGAGAGATTCTGTTAAAAAAATTATTATAAGACGGAGTTGTGCAGAGAGATGTCTGAACGAGTCTTATTTTGCAATTCCCGATGACCTTTAATTGAGCCACCCGTGACCCGCCCCTGTCCCTCTCTTTTGTGTCGCGCTGAAACTGACTTGTGGGACCCATGTTGCCCATGCATGTACATCAAACATGATATCTATATATATGTATGTATCATGTATTTGATATGCGTGTGTGGCCATTTTGAATTTTTTGTCTTTTCTTTTATTTTTTCCTTTTATAGATGTGTGTTAAATGTTTTATACGAAAATTGCGATACATGTAGGATATATGTGTTTATAAAATAAAACGAAAGATAAATTATATAACAAAATAAGAATTCGAGTCGAATTCTGGGTATGCGATGAGGGAATTTCGTAAACGTCTTTAAAAAATTTGGATCGTGCTAAATATAGGTAACTTTTCCTAATTTCAGGTCGCTTTAGACAATTATGCTTCTAATCCCATACAATTAATCAGCACTTCTCTCATAATTCTCTCATCCCTTTTTCTTCTTAAATCCTTACATTCAAAGTGTCCAAAAACAATTCTTCCATAAATTCTTTTTCTTTATAATCTAATTGCAGCAAAATTAGTAGGTTAAATTACGATCAAAATTTGAAAATTGAGATAAGAAAAATAAAAAACAAAAAAACAAAAAAAAAAAAAAGAAAGAAAAAAAAATTGCCTCTGTTCAACTGCCAATGGCTGAACACCATCTCAAATTGCCTCTCTTGGGAAATAGTTTTTCCTGTTTTCGAATTCCTTCTTTTCTTTTCTTTTCTTTTATTTATTTATTTATTTTTTTTGAATTTTTGAATGTTAGAGCTTAGGTTAGAGAAAAAAGGGAGGAGGGAATCATGGAAGGGTGGTTGGTTGCGTGAGAATAGGGGCAAAATTGTCCAAAGTGACCTAAATTTAATAAAAACTAACCTATGTTTAGTGAATTCAAAAAGATTTTTAACATTGAATGTGTGTGTATTTAGATAGAATTGTGTTAAGTTGATTTGAATTGATTTTAAACTTGAATTTTCTAATTTATTGAATCATAATGAATGTCAATTACTCTATATTTACCAATTAATATAATCATCTTTGATGCATTGTAATGTTTCTTGTTAGAGTTAGTGTTCTTGATTAGATTTCAATTGTTCATCTTTTACTTAGGTTTTTCAAAAAAAAATTATGGAAATTTTTTTGATAATTATAATTAACTTAATTAAATTTTGGAGGTGAGGATAAACGAATGAGACAAAATGTACATTTATGCGGATATTTGCATGTTATTTTTCACTTTAAATTGTGCTTTATTTATTATTCTATTTTATAAATATATGTCAACTGTATTTTATAGATAAACAATTATTATCTTATATAAAAATATTTAATATACTTAA
This sequence comes from Handroanthus guayacan, assembly GCA_014898755.1. Lineage (NCBI taxonomy): Eukaryota > Viridiplantae > Streptophyta > Magnoliopsida > Lamiales > Bignoniaceae > Handroanthus > Handroanthus guayacan. The sequence goes on from JACFYI010002424.1 coordinate 65,901, forward strand.
TATACATTCTTGAAATAAAATAAAAAGACAAAATACTTATAATTAAATCAGAAAATCAAATTGATATAATATAAGTGTTGGGGTGTGGATGAGTGCAAAGTGAATGTGTATGTATGTGTGATTAATCGGTGACATGCAACATGAGAATCATGAGTGTTTGATGTATGCAAATAACAATCACGCCACTACTCATTACTGTTGATCGATCGAAAGATGGCGTGTTACATCATGCATGTGAAACATTGCAAACCTTGCAACTTCATGCTTCTCGTCAAAGTTAATTTCAAATATTTTAAATCTTTATTTTTAAAAAATAATTTATCTTTTATTTATTTTATTCATATGCATATATACTCAATTCAAAATTATATATTTTTCATTAGCAAATATTACTACCAAAACATTGGCCATCCGTTACGAAGAAATTATCATTACTTTCGTAACTAAAATAACTATAGGTTTTTCGTAACAAAGTAAATTTAAAATAATAAAATTTGTGGTGAATAAGATTATATCATAAATACATAATATTTGTGACGGGTTAAAAATGAATTAAAAGAAGAGCAAATTAGGTATGAACAGTGGCACTTATGACGGACTTATAATAATTCCTTTACTATTTTAATTATTGGGTTGTGGTGAAAAGTTTCACCACAATCGTTAATTCTAAAAAGAATTTCAAATTCATCATAAAATTAATTAGTTACAAGAGCATATATATATATATATATATTAACATATTTGTGACGGAACAAATTTCATAATAGAACTATACTTGTGATAGATTTCATTAAACTTGTGATGAACTTTTCCATTAGTAAATGAGGTACTCTCTTATAGTGTTAGATCACAGACATGTTTTGGATCTGGCTATAGTCAATTCGTAACTAAGAATTAACTATAAGGGCTCGTTTGCTTCGTAAGATGGGATTGGATGTGATAGATAAAATAGATGATTTACTGTCTACATTAGATATCAATCCAATCCCATAGCACGTTTGCTTGCATAGATTTGAAATAAGGATATCCTAGGTTTTATCTAATTTATTGTTTGGTTTCTTAAATTACTTCTTGTGATAATTGATAAGATGTCATAATTAACCTCCACTTTTTATTATAACGACTTTTTCATCCCTCCATATATTACTTAGAAAACTTAAATTAAAGAAGAAGATATTTAGGTTGTGAAGATGGAATGCTATTTTTATATAGTTGATTAAGTAGTTTATTTTCATAAATTAATTTCCCTATTAAATTTTTTTTAATTGCATTCAATGAATTATCAATTAGTTTAAAAAATTTAATTTTGTGCTATAACCAATTTTAATATTAGTTCAATTTATCAAATAAAAAGTTTATTAGTCAATTCTTCTATTAAAATTTGTTTCTAAAAGAATATTAATTGATTTAATTAATTAATTTCTAAAAGAATATTTATTGATTTAATTAATTATTAATTTATACAAACACAAATTAATTAGAAAAGAAAAAAATAGAAAAAGAAAAAAAAAGGCCACAAAGGTAGGCTCACGCCTTGCTAAAGTAAATTAAGTGATCTTTCATTTTTTTTTTTAATTAAAATTATGGGTAATTTTTTCTTTTTCTTCTTAATCCTAAAAACCTGTAATCCTTGGATTACGGATCCGGCCCCTAACATGGGATCCATAATCCAAGAGCTGTCAGGATTAAAGACCAGGCCACTTTGTAATCTTGGGCTTTAAATATGTTAACCAAATACTAAATTAGCACGGATTATGAATCAATCCTATGCAATCATTTCAACCAAACGAGCCCTAAGGGTATTATCTCGATTCAGCTACGTATTTTGTAATTAAACCCATATTATTTTCACAACATTTTCTTTTATTTTAGAAAATATTCACATATATATACTTTGTGTATTAAAATGTCCTACATTTGTTTCAATATTATCGTTTTCGTAAAGTTTACATTATTTGCTATATATAAAGTATGAGCATTTTTAGTAATTATTTTCTATCCGTCACTAAGTAAATGGACAAAAATAATCCTATTATAAAAGATAATAAAAAAGTAATTATAAAAAATAATGCAAAATATTTTTCAGTAATTGTTTTCTTTTTAAAATTTATTTTTTATTCAATTATTTTCTTTGATTATTTCTTCTCAACTTTATTCTCTCTAAATTTATTTTTCAATCATTATATATTACATAATAACTTCAAGTGAAAAATGCAATGATTAAGGATTATTTATCATTATTAATTGAAAATAAATAAATATTTTTAATTTTATAAAAAAAAATTAGGCACACATATAGAGTGTATCACGATTATCAGTTGTTATTATTTTCAAAGGTATTACTAATTTGAAACATCATTATTTATAAGGAGTATAGTTTTAGGGGAAAAAATTCAGAAAATAAATTCATATTTTAGAATGACCCAAATAACAAATAAGAGCTATACATTTAAAATTAGATTAGACAAAATTTGAATTATTTTGTTGGCGTATTTTTAAGAAAGCTATATTTCAAAAGATTATGCATTATTTTTCAACTATATTTTTGTACCAGCACTATTCATATTTTCAAAAGTCTTTACTCTATTTTCAAAAGGTCAATTATTTTATCGTTGAAATTTGGTAAGCTAAATGTATATTTTCCAAAAAATAAAATGTTGTACTGTCAATCTCTCAACTCAATTATTAAACTTCTATAACTAATTAATTAATTTAAAGACACTATATTTGTCACTTCCGAGTAAATTACTTTCATATAGTTTTCAAGAAAAAATCCAAAAGATGAAATGACAGTGATAAGGTAATGTGTACGAGAAATGGAGGTTCAAAAGTTTATTTCGTGCAAAATTTAGTAAAGGTTTTATATTCCAAAGGTAAAAATGATGCACACTCCAACATATAAATAGTGTAATTATATTTGTCTCTATATTAGTTTTTTTAAATTGGGAAACAATTGTATAACTTCTATGGATTAAGGGCTCTTTGGTATATTGTATTAGATTTATCATACTAATTTGCAGTTCTACTCAAATGTAGGAACATATAAATTAGTTTTAGATTTGATAAGTATGGTGCATAGTTTGAATAATATTAAAACAGCTTATTCATATATCTAATCAAATATTTGATAGATTTTACTATTTTCTAACTCAGTTAAGATATAAATGCCCATTTTAAAGTGTATTTCTTCTAGCATGGACATTTCATCCATCAATGGCTATAAAACTAACTTATCCTGCAAAAAAATATTAGATACTAGACCCTTATACCAAGCTTGGTTTGCTACTGTATATGAGATACCAAAAAGGTTACAAGAGACTACAAAATAACATTATCCACCCTCTAAATGTATTTAGATATGCCCCACAATTCTTTTTGTCAAAATATTTCATTGGAGATTGTAATATATTTTGACCATATTGCAAGTGGAAATTTTTTCGGTAAATTTACGTTAAGGAAAATAATGAATCATGAATCACGTGGAGAGATAATTGTGTAACTTTAAAACATAAAGAAACATAACAGAAATGGCACAAACACTTACCCTAATAACATAAAATTATTAAGTTAAACTACAAAGGCTTGACATGTTAAATGCAAATAGATTGAGTTGAGTTTTGTTGTTCTAACAGTGTCTTAGAGGCATTATTTGTCCTTTTGCGATGCTCGAAGGTTATTGGCAAATAATTTTATGAAATACAATGACTCTTTTCCATCAAGGGGGCACTCCAATGATTGGAAACATTATTCTTTTATAAATGAATTGTAAAGTTGGCATGTATATATATATTGTAGTGCTCAAACAATAATATGGGTGCTAGCTGCATATCCAAGTCCACTTGATTTGGCCTAGGCTCTCCTATTCATAGTTAAGCAATGGAAACTAATTCGACAAGTGATGTCCTTACTAATTAATTTTCTCATTCAATTAATAAAATTTTGTCATGCACAATAATCATTTTCACAACAAGATAAAATTATTAATATAGGTTAATATATTGCGAAAATTCTTATAATTTCTAAGTACTTAGAATTATACTCCGATCCATATATATTATATATGTCCATTTCTAAATATTTTTTATCAAATTTGAAATAGAGTTAGGATTTCGAAAAGTATTTGTTGGTTAATAACTAAATAAGCCTACATGTAGGACATGGGGATTTTTCATCTTTTTGCTAAGTTAACGATCTCAAAATAAATTCATACATCACGTTTCATCATTTTTTATAAACCCTTGATTTTTATTTTTATTTTTAATTTATTACTATTATTATTTTATTGTTATTATTTATTTATTTTTGGTTTTTTTGTGGTTCAAAAATTATGAAAATTGTAGCGTTAGAAAACTTCTCTATCCAAGCTGACCTTGAAGTGGTCCATCTCTCTCCCATATAATATTTTTCTGCTAAAAAAAATGGTGAAAGAATATTACCTACATAATAAAGTATATAAACGAACAATATATAATTTTAAGCGCTTTTGGCTTCATGCATTTGGACCTTACTACAAACCGAATTATTCCCTCTCACATACCCCACCACCATACCCATCTCCATCACCTTAATCCTATCTCTCACTCCATGTCCAATAATCTTGATTTACATATATATATATATATATATATCTCAATCTTGCAATTGCAAATGCGTATGATTTGGGTTGTTACATTTGTTTTGTTAAGTTGCTCTTTTTAAATAATCACTTGCAATAATTTACTTTATAATATAATATCGATGTGATTGATTAAGGGGCCAAGATTGTGATAATATAGGCAGCCAAGGATAGGAATACAAAGAGTGAAAATTCTTTCCATCCTCATCCCCTTTTATTACCCCCTTCTCCGACCCCAACGAGGAGGATCTCCCATTTGAAACGAGGATTCCTCTCCCCATTGTGCCTAGAGATGGGTCACATTAAGAGTTCTTAGATGCATGATAGGATCTCAATTAACCATGAAGGTTGGAACTTGACCTGAAATAATGATATTGGTATATCATGCTCATTTGGTGGCCCTAAGCGATACAAACTTGATGCTTAAATCAGATTATTGTCTAAAAATAGTATAAAGGTAAAGCAAATGTTGTAAGTGAAGAGCAAAGATGGGGCGTATTTAGGAGTTGCCTTGTTTATGTCTGGGGGCCTATTTATATATAATGTACATAATATCCATGTGGCTTTTTTTGAAACCATGCATGGGGGTGTCAAGTGGTCGAGTTGGTTTGAATTAAACTCAATTAGAGCTTGAGCTTAAAATTAGTTTTCAATAATAACTTCATGACCTGTTTGCGAGCTATTAGCATATATATATATATATATATTGATAATTATATAATGTATCATTTATATGTTAATTTATAATATGCATTATATCTAACATATATGCTCATGAATAATAAATGTAAATAAATAAGCATTAAAAAATTTAAAAAATATTCAATAATGCAAAATAATTAATCTTTGAGTTGAACTCCAGCTCGATTCCTCTCATTCGAACTCAAGCTTGGATACTTAAAAAACGAAAAAGCTCATCAAACTCATATCAGTGATTTATTAACAAGTAAAACCAAGAACTACTATAATAATTGGTAGATATCAGTTGACCTATGGTACCAAAATAAAGAGAAACTATATATCACCCACTAATATTTCACGTTTTACATCTTTCTTATACTCACAAAATACTGAACCTTTATTAGATTAATAATATTGTAGAAAGCCAACTTGCTAACAATACATAGCTAGCATTGGTCGAAATTAAAACAAAAGGCGAAAAATCCCTGATTTATCTACTATATTTATTTATTATTTTAAACAATAACCATGCACATGCATACGTAGGGACATATGGGCCCTAAAATTGGCCTACAAAATATGGATCCCCAATTCCTATGGTGGATCATATTTTATTATATGGGATAAAGATTTGATTTGTTTTCCGACCACAAAAGACATCACTTGCATCCATCCCTTACCTCTTCCCCATGTAATAAAAAGTCTTTGTTTACTTTCAATAGAATTTTTTATACATTTTTTTATTGTTCATGAGAATTATTAGTTGGGAAATCATAGTCCTTAAAACGCGTTTTAGTGTTGCATTTTCAAGATGCCTATGCAAATTGGTAAACCCTATTACGAAGAAATTTGTGTCATCATCAAAGCCAATGCTATTCCCTAAATCATACTTTAAATCTATTAATTATTATTCCTAGGGAGCGATAATTTCGGAATTATACCACACGTATCTAAACAAGAATTTAAAAATACAAAAAATATTACACATAAACATCATAGAAATGTAATGATTAGAATTTCGACTAACAATCTCTTAATAATTTAAAGATCTTTCTTCAAATTGTGACTCCAATACATATTTGATACATATATATGCAGAAAGTAATTAGAATGTAATTTATATATGCTTAAAACATATATATAATAATATATATATTGAAGAGAGGTAATAGTGAATCATATTTTTGAAAAAATCACGTATAAACACATCAAATCAAGTTTAGTGATTTATAGGTTACATGGAAACTATTAGATCTAACAATCAAAATTTCCAAGTGAATATCTTTGAATAATATAATATAATAATTGAAGAAACTTTGTCCAAGTTGTGGCTGAAGTGGGCTTTGAAAATTAATAAAGTTGATAGAGACATTGGAATTAATAATTGTTTCATAGTAACAAAAGAAAAACACATTCGTGGAAAGTAATCAAATTAATGTTTTTTTCTTTTATTTTGTTCTTTATTTCTCTATATGATGATGGATAGACAAAATATTAGACACACAAGTTGCACGTTCGCCCACGGCAAACAATTCCGTTTGGGGTGGCTGGTTACACTCACACATGGGGCTGTCTATATTTAGGAAAAAGATGGGTATCCAATGTTCAATTCTCCTCCCCAACACATGCACTTCTCAATTTAATGTTTTGGCAATTGTTCTTTTTACCTCAATTTAAATCTCTTTATTTTACTAAAATTGTTTCATTTTCTATTCTGTCTTATGAATTAATATTGCGTGTATTGTTAAAGAAATTGGCCGAGATGATTTGTGGGGTAAAATTTCTATAACCTATTCAAGTTCAAACTTATCATAAGATACGAGTGTATCATATAGGGTAAGCCCACTACAATTTATCTGGTTCGTGTGATTTGTAGCTACTACATGGACCTAAGGTTTTACTTGGAACACATCGGCGAATTACAGTTACGAATTTCTCATCAAAAAAAAAAGAAACAAAAATATAGCATGTATCTGGTGTGCAACAAAAAATTGTTATAAAGTATCATCTAATACATTTTGATTTCCATAACCTATTGTTGTGCGTCACGTGAAAAGAAGTTAAAGAATATGAAACTTGAGATAATTGATATGTTGGTATCTTCTCTCTCACTTATCCATGTGTCTTTCTAAGACAAAAATTCCCACCAAATGATGGTTGTCAGATAATTTTCGATATAATTTTTCGATACTTTTATTATAAAACACGCTTTATGTTTTCACTCCACATGTCAACATGGCCATAGAAACTCTCAAGAACCAGAAAAAACAGGATTCTTAGCATAAATCATCAGCGTTTGAATGCAATTACACCCAGCTAGCAACTCACAACAAAATAACAAAGATTTAAAGTCAAAAATTGAGGACATATATTTGAATTAGAAATCCCTAATCTGAAAAAAACAAAAGAAAAGTGCAAAAACGTGGGCACAAAGAAGCTCTTCTCTCTCCACATGATCAAGCAGTATCTGTCAGAATAATTAAAAATCAAACAGCAAAACAACTTGTTTTTATTATACTTGGGATTTATTTTGGGTTGTAATATCATCATCTTTAGATCTCTCTGAGTCTCTGTCTTTAAAATACAAAGGGAATCCTGAAATTCGTCAAATTTTATACATAATTTCAGATATTCTAAAGTAACATGGTTATGACTATCTTGGCCTGGAGCTGTCGGTATATTATAAAATATATTATTATTTACTGGTAGGTAATAAATCCCTATCTTGTTCATGAGGTATGCTTATATTCTAGCAAGAAATCAGGAATTCCCCCGTAAAGTTCTCCCTTAGATGCTTTAATATATTATTCTAGCAAAACAATTAAAGAATGGGAAGTAACTAAAAAAATTGTATTACCTTGGACTACTGTCTCCAAGTACAAAAATATTGATAATTGACAATTCCCACATTTCCTCTACCTAACAATCTCATATATAACTATATAATTTTGTTTTTTGGGTTAATTATGAGAACTTCTATGAAAGATAGTGCAATTCTAGACTATATTCCACCCCCTTTCTGATATTATAAAAGAACTTCTCTTCAAGTTTTTTATATTCAAAAACCTAAAGGGTAGATGTCAAAAGATCAAATTATCCTCACTTCGAAATTAAATGAAATGAAACAATAGAGTAGGGAATTGAAATAGGGTTTAGTTACAAAAGTATTAGCCAATCAGTCTTATCCCATGCACTTGGAAATAGTATTATATACCCCCTCTTTTAAAATTACGAAAATCCTCCCTCCAAATTTTCACCACCAAAATATGTATAGTTCCCACATTTCCTCTACTTAACAATCTCTATATTTAATGTTTTTATTAAAAAAAATAATAATAATTATATAACGGCTACCAATATAGCAAAGCTCTATTAGATGTTATCACAGCAAATCGTGAAATATTTAATTTAAACCATAACTACTTTCCGAAAAATGATCCTTTCACCATGGCGATGACGGGTTCATGAATTAACATGATGGTTAAGGGCGGTGACATATATTTATATTTCAGTGTCCTGCTGCCCTACACTAGACCAAGTATAAGGATTGTTTTCAACAACGGACCATGTAATTACAACTACCATGTTTTTTCAACCACGTGCGAAATCTCCAAATTTAACCTAATTATCTAACTGGAAAATACCAATCAGATGTGATACACGAACCTCCAATTTCCACTAAAATCTAATCAATTTAATAGCTATATTCCTACTCTTGCATAAATAAGCAGACCCAGAAATCAATAATTACTTCAAGGGCACAATACAACTTATCAAGTGGTGAAACATATGAACAAGAAAAGCAACATCAGAAGGAAAGGAGGAAATTTCGTTGGCAATGTCTTAAACAGTTTCATGTTCCCTAGCACGCCGCATGTACAGAAAAAGCAAGACATCATGAGAATGCTGCCAAAGAAAAAAGACCACCACCTTATCCTAGTTTAACCATTAATTCAGCCCTTTTGATTATTAATGTATTTGTAGTTTCTGTGAAGCACTGTAATCTTTTGACATAGACAGCCTAAATATCTATTTTTCATCATTCATATATTTTGTGTCATTCATGTCTTATCACATGCAAGTTTCCTGTCTTTGTCCTGTGAACCACACAGGCTAAGTTACAAAAGACCTTTGTGCTTTGTGACTGTGTTTCGTGAATCTGCAGCGACATGATGCAAATCACACGCAAGCAGACATCATTGCTATAAAAAGAACAAGACCAACAAAAAACAGAGATGGAGATAAAGCCCCAAACAGACATCTACCTTACTCCAGGTTTTGGATTTCACACTTCTGATTAGGAGCTAATCCTGCACAACCTGAATAACAAAAACTTCAAGTGCAATTTCAGCACCAATAATCTCTCTAGTGATGTGTTTAAATCTGATCTTGTAGTTTTTTTTCACTTATCTTCTTGTTGTTTCTCCTCACAATGGTAGTCGATCTTCACTCAATGTAGATTAGATGCCATGTTACTGATCAAAATCAGATTAAATATCCATCTAATGACACAAAGTAGATATTCACAATCAAATAAAAGACTACTTCACACCAACAATACCATGATTTCTTAATCATGCTAACAGAGAAAGCTTTGTAAACATAGGTCTCCAACAAATAGTTAGTATCCCCAGATGGAGTTAGGCATGATCAAACTGGCAGGTTTCCAATTACTTGAAGGCTATAAAACAGATAAATTTATTTACATATGACGGCGATTGAAGTTTATTGGGAGGCAAGAAAGTTTCAGTGTTCCAAAGAGGAAGAGTAACATGCAGGAACAAGACGCACTGGATCATGCAGCATGCACTCCCAATCAACATAGTAAGCTACAAAGAATTTTCTACAAATTTATCCAACAAAATGGTAAACTCAGTAAAACTTTGTTTCTAACCAGAGATAGCATGCCAGTCAGGAGGTGGATAACTCAGCACATAGTCATAAATCTGTGGTTCTGGTGTAACATTTAGAAAATCCTTTGTCTAATTAATCTATAAGTCTCTCCGGTGAAACTGCATTATTTACTGCCAGAAAAGCAGGGGAGCAAGAGCAATTACAAAATAGAGCACAGTGCATGCGCTACACCAGTTCTTGGCCACCTATTCCACAGACCATTTTCTACAAATTCAAGGGACAGATCAAAATGATGAGAGATATTCTGCTGAGAGATTGCCCAATGTTACCATTTCTCTTTGCCTCCCAAGACCCTTTCACGGACACAATTTCTACCAAAGAGGCGAGAATTTTGTAAATCTGTATGGAATTAACTGGGGTTTGGAAATATTATAATTCTTCTACTTCAAAGTGTACCTAAATATTATCACAGCCAGTAACAAACAGTCTAAACATTAAGGCCACTATTTTCACTCTCAAAACTTTCATGACACTGATTTTTTTTTTACCAATTATGGCATCTATGGAATCCATATGACCTTACCACCTGAGACATCCTAATATGGTGGTTCTCATAAAAACTTAAGCTGCGAAGATAGAAAAGAAACTAACAGGGGCACGACAAAGAAATTCTAGGAGTAATACATGGTCCTCAAGTGCCAAATAACCTGGAAAAGTCGTGCTCGAGGCTTCAACAATGTTCTGAACAGTGCAACAATTCTTTTTATACAAGATGTACATCCAAAAGTTCATCTCGTTCATGCTTATCCAAATAAAGCAAAACAAATCAGACATGTTTGAATTCTAGTTGCTAAAGAATGAATTCTTAAATTAAATAAGATAATGAATAAATGGTATGAACTTGACAACTTGTATTACAGAAAGTCCCTTAAGTACACAGTAACTCACTGCGGTAAGGATATTTCTCACAGAACAGATACACAGATCCCAACCAATTGTACAACCCAGCACAAATGACATCCGAGTCGGAGCAAGAGCATACCGAGCGCGTCATGCAGTTCAATCAATCAGACCTTGCTATCATTTTTATTTCCTCAAGACACTGCAAGCAAACAATTTTTTGAATCAGCATGAATGTCTAGTTAAGAATGAGATCTCATCATGTGAAATATACCAAGGATAGCATAATTAAGGCTCTGTCTGAACCACAGAAATGGGGCAGGAAAAAAATGAATGGAAAGAACACTTTACATACATGAAAATGTACATAGAAAGTTAAATTTTTCTTAGTTTTCTACAGGTTTTTTTGGGATTTGTGCAGCAGAAGCAATTTAATGCACGAAATTTAATCTTTTGCCATAATAGGATGGACACTATAAACTTACTTGTATAAGTAGGCTGCAATTCCAAGAATTATACACAACAAAATGATGTCAATGCAGAAGTTTCGGCTAGATCTCAGCTGCAATGAAATCAAAAGCTCCATTGAGCATGATGGAAACTGGGAAACAATGGTGTAGAGTGTAGCTAGAGAAGAGCGTATTGAGATTGAAGAAGAAAAAGTGAAGGCACCTGATTAACTGTGTCCTTCAGCCTGACATTGGTATTTTTAAGGTCAGCTGTTGCCTTGTCCACCTGTAAGCAGTCAACATAAAAGCTTAGAATTCCTCCTCACAAAGTCGAAGGACTGCTCAATATTGGCAGGATGTCAGCATAAAAGCTAGAAAATAATTTCTCAGAGAGTCAAAGTAATGCTCAATCCAGGCAAATGTAGGAATATTTCATCTTGAGCCACTACATAACATTGTTATTGCAGCAAAGCTTCTGGGAAGAATTTGTAACACACGTTTTATTTTGTCTATCAAACACCATTACCCTCTTCATCTTTATTGAAATATATTTCGCATGATAACTCTTATTGGGAGCGAAAGCATCACAGAATTACAGACCAACCATGCATGGCAAGATGAAGGAATATACACTGAATTCAGTCAGGTACACTAATAACTTGCAAAATACATAGAGCAAGAAAAAAGGCCAAGAACAACAAAAGACAATAGGAGATAGAAAAACATATGACAATGATATATACAGAAAAAAATAATATCTTTGTACTTTTTTTTTTTTAAGGTTACATCAGAAAGGCTAACCTTAGTATCAATTTCATCCATAAGAGGAACTTGCCTATCCAATTCCTGCATGAAATCCATTGTATTTAAAGCATTTATTCATAGTTAATGAAGAGTAACAAGTAAAAAGCAACTAACAGAAAAATAAAAGATGGATATGGATACTAAGAACAGAAATTAGAAGAAAAAAGACCTCATTCATGTCATGGGCCATGTTCTTCAGAGTATCTAAACCTTCTGCTATGATGTCTAATCCTTGGTCCTGCATCAAAATGATAGTAAAGAACAAGCAAGTTATAATTGATCACAAAATAGGCTTGTCCAGAATAATTCCAAATATACATTTCTAGAGAAGCACATGCCTGTTTTATTTTCCGCATTTCATATTCTTGCCTGAATTGGCTTGACTCTTCAGTTTGCTGAAAGTATTCATTGTCGAACCGTCCATCTAAATTTTAATTTCAATGCATAAGTTGAAAAATAAAACAACAGACTGAAGTTTCATCCAAGGGAAGGGGGGAAGGAATGGATGTTTAGACATATTAAATGTACAAGGGAGGTTAGTCCAAGAAAAGTGACCATTGTGCCAGCGGACCATATAAAAAAGGTAGGCTAGCAATCTGTAGAGAATTGGGACAAAATATTCTTATCTACATTCATCAATCAAACCCACCAATATATACAGATTACAGGGTTATAAGGAAGGAAACGAAATAATATCTCCTATGAATCTACCCTACAAACTTGCCTATTTACAAGGAAAGTCAATCAT
>JACFYI010002424.1:82662-103002 GCA_014898755.1 Handroanthus guayacan
TTTATCTTAAAGACAAAAACTAATAAAATTTATTTTTCAATACTGCAAGTTTCTTTGATTTCTTATTGAAACATCTAGTTTGGATAAATTAGTACTCGTCACCCCTTCTACAAGGTTTCTTCTTTTTATGAAGTTAAACATTATCAAAATACAATTTCATATATCCTAATTGCTCAAAAATTTGCAATAACAAATACAAACACTCATACTGACATAAACAAAAAAAAAAAAAAGGACAAAGCAAAAACAAAAGCACATGCATCTATTTATTCACTGCTTAAATGATCCTAACTGATCAAAGTTACCTATACACCTAAAATTTATTTATTTTTTCAAATGCTTTCGGGAACATATCCCCAAACAAAGTGCATTCAACTCCCTCTCAAAAGAAAAAAATAAAAATGGAAAAAAAAAAGGAAGGGAAACCGGGAAAAAAAACAAGAAAAAAAAATTGCATTGAACTTGAGGGTGGATTAAGATTTAAATTAAATCGTCATTCCTAATAAATACTACACATTGAGGATTCCATCCTCTTAAACAATATTTGCTATATCTCCATATGTAATTGTTCGGTAAATCACCGTAAGATACAATCCACACACAAAATTAAGTTTCCAAAATCAAATCACATTAAAATCAAGACTTTACGCTTGAAATTGTTGCTGAGTTGAAGGATCATTAATCAAATTGAGTCTTAATATAAAATTATGAAAAACTTAAATGAATGCCCCTCGAGTTTGAAAAATCACTAATAGCCTTAGGAACCGCAACTTGTGTGCACGAGTTAACTATAGACTAACCTTGACCCCAAGATGGGAACTGTAAGATGAGCATATGTGGCATCATCCCTGAGGAGCTTTTGTACAAGAATGTTGAAGAGATATCAGATGAACTTATAAGTACTATCCCATAAAATTCTAATAAGGTGAATTTTTTTTTTGATGGGTTCTAATAAGGTGAATCACTCTCTCCATTTTACTAGCTTACATATTAAATTTACGACCTCCTATTCAAGGGGCTTTGTTACCTCAAACGCGCTATATTTGATGGTTAGCTCAGTAGGGATACACGTGGTCAAGTTCAGTCGGTTTAATAGGAAACATTCAAGTTCAATCGGTTTATTAAGAAACATTCAAGTTTACTTGGTTTAATAGGAAACATTCTACCCAACTTAATATAGATGAGTTCACAAATTTTAAATTTTGTGGTTGCATGGTTTGACTAGGCTAATTTTTGGCATTAGGCAGTCGAATTGGTAGTTTGATGAATCCCCAAATTAGTATACATTGCTTTAAATAAAAACTCATGTTATATAGAAAATAATATACATACATGTAAATTTATAATTATAAATTGAAAGAAGAGAGGATAGAAAAAACGTTTATACAAGAGGAAACTAAAGTAAATAAGATATTCTAAACAGTCGTGTGTGAGAGGAGGGGGTATGGAATGCCTGGAAAATTGAATTTCTCACTTTACAATGTTAAGAGTAAAGAAAAATATACAGACATAAATAGTTGAAAAGAAATGCAAATAATATATATATATATATTTGTATAATAGGCATTTCGGATATGAGGGTTTTTATTGTGTAAACCTAGTACAATTGAATACTAAATTGTTATTAAAAGTAAAATTTTTAAAATTGACAAATCCCATATGGATCAAGTCGATAGGGGCGGATTGGTCAACTTGAACGGGTTTATGTACTCCTCTAATATTTAGTTTTGGAAGGCTACTCAATTCAAACTTACAAAATAAACTAATTCTAATTTGAGCTATGGTCCTATCTCAGATTATCTCTAAATAAAAAATAAAAATACAATTAATATTTTTAAGAAAGAAACAATCTTACCAAACCCCCCAGATTACTCCAATTTTCATTTTTCATCAATCTCAAATCACCTCATTATTTTCTTCTAAAATTTGTTGTTTATGCAAATTCCTTTTCTTTCTTTGTGGTCCTCATCTTACCTAAATTCCAAACTCCAGTTGTTTCCTTTTTATCTTTTTTGTAATTTAATAATTTATTTCCATCTTTCTTTTATACCTGTCCCCCTTCTCTGCTTATATTTATTTAATGGAAAGAATAGATAGATTGTAGCGAAGGAATACGCAACCCATTCATGAATCAACCGCTATAATACATTTCACCGCTTCTTCCCACAATTTACCCTCTACTCTCTCTCTCTCTCTCTCTCTCTCTATCTCTTTATCCTTTGTTCTTGTTCGGCGTGGTTCCGTACTATCTATACCCACAAACCAGCCGGCTTTGATCATTTTTTCATCGGAGTTCTCCGATCATCGCTTATCCAAGGTTTTTGTCTTTTTTGTTTTTTGTTTTTTTTTTTGGCTGAATTTTATCGTCTGAATGTGATTCCGTGATTTTTTTTTTTTTTTTTAAATGATCTGTAGCTTGATTGGTTGATTAAATATGCTTATGGGCTCTCCGATTAACAAGTTATTTGTTACTATATTTGTTTTTGATGGTCGGTGTTGCTCGATCGTGTTCTGCTGCCTTTTTTTTTTTTTCCTTTTTTGTTAGACAATATCTTTTTATGTTTCTGTTGTGAGTTTGTTGAACTTTGATTTTTGGGTTTTAGTTATTTATCTATTTGGTTTTTACTTTTTACTTTTTTTCTTCCCTTTTTGTTGTTTTGATTGTGTGTATATGGTGGCCATGATTGTTTGTGTCATTTATTCTCCAGTGTGTTATAGATATATTGTTAGCTGGCCTATATGCTACTATATACCAATTTTATGGACTTTTTTTTTTCCTTTTTCAATTTTATTAAATTTGTTAAGCACAATGATTGGATTAAGGAATTTGATAATCTAATCTATATGTGGCCATTTCACTGAATTGAGTTACCGTGAATCTTGCTTAAATTGCTTGCCTTTTGTGATGGCATTTTCCGGTGTTCAGTAAGTAATAATGTCTTGTTTAGTAGTGCTCGAGGAATTTGCCTTCTCATTTAACTCCACTTACAATAATTGTTTTCGTTTAATTTGGTTTCCTCTGATTTTCTGTGAAACAATGTTTACCAGGTTTCTGACTTGAGGGCTATCCAAGACCTACATTTTTTTGTGGCTATTTGTTGCAGAAAAGGTGCTGCAGAATTGAAAATATTGTAAGTTTGATCACCATGTAATTCTTTGCTGGAAAACCCCCAAATTGTTAACGGTTATATGTGAAATGGTACTTACTTTGCTGAATTTCTTTTCCATTATTTAGTAGAAGGATTTCTTGACAGCCAAAGGCTGCCTAGATTGTTTTATGACAAAATTTGTTGCAACACGTTGAGTTGGATTTATTTGCAGATAATAATCATAGGTGTTGTTGATTCTTTGTGAACTTGTACTCTACGTTGCCGAGATAAATTTCCTACAGGACCCATATCCAATTGAACCACCACTAGTTAAGATGCGGGAAGGTCTACGGCTTACATTTGATGTTGTTAGCAGAAGAATTCCTCATCCAATGAATCCTCTACCTTCAGTGTGTTCGATAAATTCAAAAGCCAATTACTGGGTACATGCACATTTGATGAATCTTCTCAGTTTGATGGCCTGTTATATGCTTCCTTAAACATTTCCCAATAATACTATCTTATCATTATTATGAGTGTTACTATTTTGAATGATACTTATTGACAATAGTACTTGAAGAGAAGCTTTCTCCTTCATGAAAAAACTTTTTCCTGTTCTTATTTACACTAAAATTATCTCCACAACAAGTAACAGCTATAACAACTACTGCAACTGCTGTTACTGCTATGGCAATAGTTATTGTCATACTAGAATTATAATTATTTGGTGTCATTTTGATTGTTCTCACAACTTCAATTTTCTTTTTGTGGCAATCACAATTAAATAGATTTAAGTTTTCTTGTGTCCCTGTCCCTCACATATTCTGCTGAGATCTCATCATGGTTCAACTATATCTGTTGATTTTTTCTTTCTCTCTCTCTCTCTTATTATTATTATTATTATTATTATTATTTTTTCTCTCCCAAAACCATACTTAGTTCAAATAGCTTTTGTGTTGGTATTATTTTGGATTACATTTATATCGAGTACAAATAGGTTTAGATGTTTTCTAATATGCAGGTAGGGATTTCTGGCGGCATATATTTATTGGAGGTTTGGCCTTTGATTTGTAGGAATCTTTATATCAAGCCTAATAGTTCAAACTTAGGGCTTTCCCCAGTTACTTGAGCTAGCATTTGGGGACAATGACTGTGTCATTTTTGGTCATTATCTTTGCCTAAAAATGAACATGAGTTAGCAAAGCATATGGATTGAGGGAGTAATTTGCAGGTGAGATGTCTTAACACTTAGCTTTCTTTCTCTCTCTCTTAATTTCTTTCTAAATTGCTTCCTCCTGTTCTATCAATTTTAATCCATTGCTTACAGATCTATTATTCTATTATCGCCCATAATAAAGGTTGTGTACACAGTAAAGATCATGCCTTAGCACAGCTA
Organism: Handroanthus guayacan; assembly: GCA_014898755.1. Classification (NCBI taxonomy): domain Eukaryota; kingdom Viridiplantae; phylum Streptophyta; class Magnoliopsida; order Lamiales; family Bignoniaceae; genus Handroanthus; species Handroanthus guayacan. The sequence goes on from JACFYI010002424.1 coordinate 87,148, forward strand.
TGATATTGAGAATACATCAAGATCCTGGTTTTATACATCTTTTTTAGCTTAGTGCCAATTAACCTTTTAAAAATTTTAGAAGGAACATAGTTGCTTACGCACATATAGGGCACATACTTAATGGATAGCTGCTTAGCCTCTCTAATATGAAGAATCTGAATAACAAATGTATTGCAGGCACTTTTTGATCTATCCGGATCACCGATGAACAGATTTGGTTTTGGTTTCCGGTGTCCCTTCCAAGAATTATTAGATTGACCTGCTGCAGTGGCAGTATGTTATGTCAGCCTTTGAGTTGGACAAGAAACAAGAAACAAGCAAATATAGAAAACGATATTGCAGGGAACTGTAATTCTTTGCCTTGTGCAATTTACATGTAACAATTCATCATCCTGCTCCGACAAAGTGACGTTTCATTGTGCATCACTCTGATTTAATCCTAAGAATGTCAATAATCCTTGATAAGTGAAACCAGCCATGTTTTGGTGTTTTGGGGGTTTTTTGGGTTTGAGACTACTGGCATAGTTTGCGTTTCATCAATGGTCCATGAAGTCAAGACACATGTCACTGCGATGCTAATGCCTAAGGTTCTGAGAGTTGTGTTATGGCTTATAGAAATTAACTCTTGCCTTAGTGGTAATGAGTGACAGAGAATTGGGATACTAAGTTGGGTTGCAATTCTGGATTTTGTGATTAAATATTTATCCACTGTGGTATGTGCAACGGCAGAGAGCAAGGTTCGCTTATGGTCATCTTTACATATCGCTGGGATCTATTTGTAAACAAATTTGCGTGACTCTTGAATGAGTTGCTTTTATATACCTGCTTGTTAACAGCAGTTTCCTCTCCTTATTCGGTTCACTCTGGTTGGTTGTCCTTTTAGCTGACTCTATTTGAAATAGTGATACTTAAGCTGATTTAAAACATTACTGGTTCTGATCTCACTCAATTGGTGGCTACAAATCAGCTTGAGTAAGAAAGCAATAAGGATGAGATGGGTAGTACGAGGTTTGATGCATATGCTGTTACCAAATTCAGCACTGCCTAAGAGGATGTACGAGGTTTGAGGCATATGATGTTACCAAGTTCAGGGAATGGGACCTACTTTGTAGCAAATCAGCAATATTACCTGAATTCTTAGATGGGGAGCTGTCGTAATAGTATACCAACATGATTGCCACTTATTGCTCTCATGTCTTATTGAGGCTTGATAGAAAAGACAAATGTTGTAGTTGAGATGAGATGTACTGAGAACATCCTTCCTAACTATTAGGCAATTGCCTTGCTGCTAATCTTCTTTTTTATTGACAAGCTTCTCTATGTCTCTCTCTACTCTCTCTCTCTCTCTCTCTAATGAAATTACTAATGCATGTTGCCTTACTATCATTTTGGTTTTCCTGGGTGCATGATTGCCCTAAATGTTGCAGTTCAATTTTTGTAGTTATCATTGTTTTGTTGATAAAGCTTTGCCCAGTGTCGTGATTAGCTAGATCAGTTTTGGTTTCCATTTGATGGAAATAGATTGCCTCAAGGAGATCCCTTTGAGCTATACATGCTTTGGTTTGGCTTTATTCACTTGAGATCCTATCAATTTTCTCACTTGAGTTTGAAGTTCGAGTTGTAGAGATCCTGATTACAAAGGTAATCAGGGGAATTTGAAAACTATAGAAACATGCGAGCTGGATCTTCCCTACTCACATTATTCAGTTGTTTTACATAACTAATAGGAAATTTTATCTCTTATTGGATAAAGGAATGGTAACTTTTGGATACCAAACTGTTTTCGAGCACTTATTTGTTATATTTCATATTGTTCAGTGGAATTTGTAACTGAGTGGTTCTTAAGAACATGGTTGAGTTCACTAGTGTTGTTGGTGGAAGGTTTATTATTTGTTCTAATCCAAAGGTTATATATGAATTTATGCTTACATAATTTAAAAAACTTCTGCCCTGCATAAAAGAATTGTTTTAAGTTGGTCTGTAGTTAATGATAGTGGTATCTTATCTGGGACTGGGACTTAAGATGTTAAATTTTACAATTTTCTGTTGGCGCTGCTGAAATACAGTGTAGCAGATTTGTGAAAATATGAATCCGGTATTCACCAATTTATAGCCACCGATCGGATCAGAATGTCTTAGAAGTCGAAATTCAAAATTTTTAAGTGATTGAATCAAATTGGAGTCAGCTATTCTCAATCCTGCAAATCATATTAAGATTCTTTTTTAGTCATCAATCCATTTCTTCTACCTGCTCTATTGGCTCTCTTGAATTATAAGAGAGTTGCGTGACAACCTTATAATCAAGATAACATTAGGTCAATGGCACACACCCTTTTTTAATGGATTACACATACTATAGGAATCATATTAAGATTTAGTTTTTTCTGGTTTTGTATGGATTATTTAAGTCATGTTTATTACTGGTTTTGAACAATAGCGTTATTCTATTTCTTTCATTAAATTTTTACAGCATATTTTTCAAGTGAAAAGCATTTGCAACCCACCCTCAGGAGGAACACAACAGTTTTTGTGTTGTTGGCGACATATGATGCATGACCTCCACATCAGTATATTCATTTGAGTTTTGAAGAAACCAGGATATACCAATAATAATACAAAAAAAAAAAAAAAAAAGAAGAGAGAGAGAGAACCAAAACATAGCTGGAGTTCTAGTTAGTTTTAATGCATAAAGTCTATCATGCTCTCACAAGTGTATTCAGTGTTGAATTGTATCGAGATTACTGCAGTCTGATTATGATTCAGAGCATTTGCAAAGAGGGAAAGATAGGTTGGGCGGAGTGGCCTTTGATGATATGTTCTCTCCTCGATCTGTGAGGATTGGGAACTGAAGGTGCATCACAAGATAAGAATGAAAAATGCATTAGGGAGGAGAAGAGCATATCTTACTTACAGATCACCTAATTCTTCATTTAGTTCCACCGACGTGCGGAGGATGGAACACATACTAATTCTACATTTGATATCTCTGTTGTGTATCTATGTAGTTTACTTGAAGGGTTTTCTTATCATTGTTATTTTATATACATGAGAGGACAGACATGTTATAAACTGACTTTGACACCCTTTTCCAATAGAAATGATGGTCCTTATGGTCCTTGTTTCTTAGTGGAATGTGTAGATAGACTGGATATGTTGACTATTTATAGTGACTTATGCAGTTGCATTTGTATAAGGACGTACATGTAAATCATTTTGTTCCATTTTCATCATGCGCTAAGTGACTTTACTGATGGTTAGAATTATAAAAATAGGGGCCAATCATTTAGATGTTGAATTCTTTCAAGATTTCCATGAACCATGAAGTCTTATAGGGCAAGGGAGAATGCTAACTCGAGTAAAGATTTTCATCAACTGCAAAAGTGTCCTGTATAAAACATTTGCTTATAACTCTACTTAGATGCATGGTTTACCGGATATTACCCAGCTATATCTATTTTCATTGCTTGTCAGTATATACTTCTTGTAGGTTCCATTTCCTGTTATCTTAAAAGTGTCATTCCTCCAAGCACATGCCATTTTATTTTAGTATTCATGGTTTCTGAAGCTGATCAAAGTTGTAATTGATTCATGATTATCAACAGTGGCTACCATTTTAAGAGATATACTTTAGCATAAGGTAATCAAAGAGGGTTAGGGTGATGAGTATGCTCACTGCTAGTTGTCTAGTGTGTGCGTATAGCTTCATCTCCATATACAGTGAGACTGAGCTGGATCCTTATCTCTCCACTGCACACGACTGAGAGAATATCATAATGTGAGAAGTTTTGAGTTTGCAAGGTGTGAAAATTTTCTGCTACTGCTACTATTTTTAGTTATGTGGCTATCATCTTAGCATGGATTAATATATGGGGTTTGGTTTGTCCCAAAAATTTTGTATATTCTTCGTACTTCTTTCTCCAGTTATGTGTCTATAAAGAGAATGGACACGGGTATATCTGTTAATGCTGTAGAACCGAGGGTATATCTGTTAATGCTGTAGAACCGAGGCATACAGTCAACGCATGTAGTGGCTCTTATTGTCAATATTCTCCAAATGACCTCTGTGATGTCCAAAATTGCAGCTGCATGTTTTTCCTTCAATTCTTCGTAATTTATTGCTGGTACTGCCCTGCTTACTGAGAGAATATTTATTTCATGCAGGAAATTAGTTTCGCATAGATCAGAAATCTATGGGGCACAGACACATGTTTAACACATCTCAGATTTTTGAGACTGATAGTGACCAGGGATGGAATCGTGCAGAGCAACCTTACATGCCTATTGGTACAACATTTGTTCATAACTTTTACTTTCTTTTACTTTTATGACTTCCTTTCAATTGGAAGGGACAAGGACCCATTCTTTCGGCACTATTTTTTGTTAATAGTAAGACATGCTTGCTAGTTAAAAAAAGCATTGTTAACCATTATAATCTGATGCGAAGTCTGGAAGTCCGCCTTCTTGCCTGAACTTTGTCGCCTTCAATTTAATTGAACACATATAAATTGGATGTTTCTCTTTAAAGCTGTGAGGATGAAAAGAAAAAGAAATTATGGACGTGATTCAATTTTAATAAACTTTTAAGTAGGTATGTCTTGTACTCAGTAATGGTACTTATGGCTGAATATATGGGGATTATGTTGGAATAACTAAGGCACATAGAGCTGGACTGACGGTGAACAGTGAGCAGGAGCGCGAGAGCATTAAAATTCTAAACTACTCAAGAGAGAGTGCTGTTTAAGAGTGTTTACTAAAATAAATAAAGATTAGAGTGGTTACTTCAATATATTTTAAATAAGCAGTATCGCATCCCAGATTATTGACCTTAAAGATGCACGGGCCTTGAAAATAAGATGATTAGTGGGGCCATTTTTCTTGCTGATGAAAGGGAGAAGATGAAGATTACTAGAGAGGCCCTGATGGTTAATTTCAAGGTGTATTCACAACATTTTACAGAATTCTCCATCCTTTTCCTTTCTTCTTCTCGTCAAAGTCTGAAATTCCTCATCATTCATCGCTAGTTGTGATCACCAACAAATTCCTTCAGTAAGTGCAATCTCTCATCAGTTGATGAATTGACAGCACCTGAGTGAAAATTTTATGTCCTTTTGTTTTGGGAAGCGTGATCTTTCAATTAATGGTGCAAGATATAAGTATTTTAAAGCAATAAATCAAAGTTCGAAGTCTAAGTTTTGGATCATAGGGCTGCCAGTTGTGCTATGTACCAGATGTTGGGACCCTGTAAAAGTGACAAGTGAATCATGCTTGCTAATAGTCTTTCTCGGCTTATTTCAAATAAGTTGTCTTATGTAACTCTGTTTTCCTTATTTAGCAAGGGGTGCCCCTGAAAGCAGTTCAGTTATTCAGCATGCGGATAATATACCAATCCAAGGTGGACACTTCCCATCCCAGTGGACACCTGCACCTAGGTCAAGTGGGTACTCGTTATCCATTCCTAATGCCGAATTGCCACATTATCAACCAATGGCTCCTGGTCCATCTTGTGATCCTTTTCTGCATCAATCTGCTGCTGGAAATCTCCATATGCTTCAAGATAATTATTCGCATTACCCATCTTCATCCAACATTGGCGGGCAAACAGTCCCTGGACTAGATGGTGGATTTTATGATCAGACAATAGGCAATAGCAGAGGACCATGCAAGCGGAAAAGCCCTGGCATCCCTCCGATGGTTGACAGGGGGTCTACAAGCAGATATTATGACGTTGGAAGTTCATCTGATATTCATTTGCCTGCAGACCCCTGGCAGGAGAAGCAGAATACTGAATCTTATCATAATCACTGGGAGTATCCACCGAGTTACGGAGTTAATAGCCTCTCTATAGGTGGTGAAAGCACCCTCAGAAATGTGAGAAGCAGAGCTGCAGTAGACCTGGAAACCAATCTGGCCAGGACTCATTTGTCAAGCAATTCTTTTCATCATTCTTTTCCTAGTCGATCCTCTGATCAATGTAGTCCAGTTGATTTCTGGGGCCAGAGTTCGAATGCCCCAACAAGGGAATGGAATCGTACTCATATACCGCCTATTCCTCCTGGGGTGACTTTTAGCTCAGGTTAGTTTTGTGGATTTATTTCATTGTCTAAAGACGCAATATGTTTTATTAAAATACTTTCCTTTTAAAATTTCAGATACGGGCTTTGATCCGAGCTCCCTGAATGCACTAAATGGCCATTCGAATAGTTCTCTAGAGATTGGGGTTTACAACAATGATGTTACCTTGAATAGGAATCATGTTCCTCAAAATGTTACCGGTCATGTCAACCAGTCTGTCAGAGGAGTTCGAAGTGGCTATGGCCAACGATCTGCCCCTACTTTCAGGGCTTCTTCAAGCAACTTCCGCCCTGGACACGCTGTTGCCTCAGATGAAGGGCAACAGATGGTTGCAGAAAATTATCCCTCAAGACATCCACGGGCATTTTCCAACTTAAGGATGCGCAGTGTTGACAGGAATGGGAGATCTTCTATGTCAAGTGACAGATATAGATATTTGGCTGAGGAGGCAAGTGTCCGTGATCGATTGACACCAGAGGTATGCCTTTAAGCGAATTCTGGTATTTTCATAGGAATTTATCCCCTGAAAGATCAGCAATAAAATGCTGACTTGAAAGAGTGCCTTTCTGTTTTGCACAGGCATTGTTTTTATGGGGCCACTGTCAGTAGTTTTTCTCCGTTATTGTATCTGTTAGTAGTTTATTTTTCATGTCTAAGATCTTTAAGTTTCATGTTATGAGCTTCATGATCTTATTTTTCTTCAAAAAATTTCAAAAACTTATTTTCAAAATAAGATCAGACATCATGTAGGAGTTTATAAATCCTTTAAACAAGTTTTACAAACACCCTGTTAGAGGAAATTGAAGAATCATGAGTGGATATTTTTCTGCTGGAGAACTCATTCCGTAAAAGGAGTTACAAAATTTCTGCCGATCTTGGTTGTAGCAAGATCTATATCTTCTATTAATGCTGCTTGATGTGCTTGTATGGCCTTGTATGGCCTTGTATCTTCTTTGACTAAAGGATGATATCATATGCATTCCCAAGTAAGCTGGTACTTCAATGTTTTGGATTCTATTAGATAGGAGTTATCTGGCGAAGGTCCGGGAAAGGCAAGGTTAGAAAATCTTTATAATGTGCTTATATGTGCATCAGTTCTGGTTATTGTATTTTATATCCTTAAATTTGCCGTTACCAAATACAAGAGGTCTCAGACTTTTTATTCTTATGTACAAACTTGTTTCCTTCACTTCGTATGGTAACATAAATGACAATTAGTGCAAGTAGGCAAAGGAGTAATGCTTTGATTATGCAGTAATGCAAGGCTTACTAGAATCTTTTTTGAATGTATCTCCTTATTTTGCACCGATTCATGTATGCCTGTATTTCAGGGTCTAATGGTTGTGGAACACACTGCATTTTATGGATCGAGAACTCCGTTCGATCAGCACAGGGACATGAGACTTGACATCGACAATATGAGCTACGAGGTTGGCTTAAAACTCCTTTCTGACTCCATTTTTTCTTTGCTAGTTGTTTCCCATGTTTCGGTTTTGTTATAATTTTTACATTATTGACCTAAACATAAGCGATTGTCATGTACAGGAGCTCCTTGCACTGGGAGAGAGGATCGGAAGCGTCAACACCGGCTTGCCTGACGCTTCAATTTCAAAATGCCTGACTGAGTCGATATATTGTTCATCAGACCAATTTCAAGATGAAGGATCTTGTGTTATTTGTCTGGTAAGGACATTCACCAAACTCAAGCTTTTCTATATTTTTCAGCGTCTCATGACCCAGTTTCTTTGTTTTTATCTAGAAGTCCTAAATGGTGTTATTGTGTATGTCTTTGGCAGGAGGAATACAAAAACATGGATGATGTCGGGACATTGAAAGTCTGCGGCCATGATTTTCATGTGGTCTGCATTCGAAAATGGTTATCGATGAAGAATTTATGTCCAATCTGCAAAGCAACTGCCATGGATGACAATATGAAGGAGAAATGAGTAATTTATGTTGATGGCTTATAATTTGCCTGAAGCTTTTGTGTATATATGGGATTCAAGGTACTCCTCAAAATATAGAGGAAATGGATATTGTTAATGGACTTTTGAAAGCAATTGCTACCTCAGTGTATCTCATTAGCTGCTTTTGGCTACCATTTTCTTCATGATCTTTTCTCAAAATGCTTTCTGTTATGGGTGAAGAGGATGAGATGCGTTCATTGTGTGTGTGTGCTTTTTTTTTTTTTTTTTTTTTCCTTTGTTTTTTGTTTTCCTTCTTTTAAATAATAAAAAATAACCAGTTTTTGAAAATCGAAACTCAAGACAGTCGGATAAATTATCTATACCTTTTAATCAAGTGCGAGGCTTTAATTGGTATGGCTTCTAGTGTTTTACCTAAAATACTTTTTTATATCAACTTACTCTAATAATAATCAAACACAATCCTACTAACTTTATATTCGATTTTGTATGTAATTTAATTAAATATAATAATAATATTCTTATTATTAATTATAAATAGGAGAATGTTTATTTTTCATATCTTAATATATAATTATCTTTTTATCATTTTATGCACATGCATCGAGTGTGCAGTTTAAGTTAGTTTGTATAATTCATGTTTTGCTAAAAGTAAAGCATTGGTTACTCTTCTAAATAAAATTGGAAACTTTGCTCATGTTTTTTTTTTTTTTTCATGAATTCTACTCTAATATTATCCTCAGATCAAGAAATTTATTAAGAAAAATAAAGACAAAAAGGGTTAAAACGTAAGAGTATAAAAATTTCATCATCATTCTAGCAGAAATTTACTTCGCATTTCATTTTGTAAATTTAAGATCCAAAGGGAGGGTATAGGTTTGATGTTTCTATGGAAGGAAGATTTTAGTCAGTACAGATAGCAAATGTGAAAAATACCTGAATGAGGTTTTGGTTGGACTTCGAATTTTAACAAAGAAGTAAAATAAAAAGCAAAAAGCCAAAGCACCAAAGTTTATTATTTTAAGGAGGAAAAATCTTATTCTTAGCATTTTAATTGCTTAAAACCTAGAATGATATAATATCTATATTATATATAAAGTACGAACAATTTTGATAGTTATTTTGATATGTTTTTTAGTTAGTTGACAAAATTAATTATATTCTAAAAGCTAATGATAAAATAGTTAAAAAAATATTGATATTATAGCTCCTTTACATTCTTTATTTATTTTTTTATTCAATGTTTTCAATTATATTTTTTTTATAATTTATTATCTCTAAATTTATGTTTGAATCGTGTTACTTTATGTAATGAATTCATAAAAATATTCATTAATTAAAAAAATTATTATTAACCAAAAAATAAATATTTTAATTTTATAGACAAAAACTTGAACACTTATATCAAATATCCGACAATTAGTAGTAGATAGATAAAATAACACAGAGTACGAAATACTTGGTCTCCATCAAAGCCCGAAGACGCTAGTTCTCTCTGGAAGATTCCAGAATACCAATCGCCCTTCTTTGACTCTTGTTCCTTGCGTTGCACGAACTTGGCAAATCCCTACTATATATACAGCTCCTTTCAGCCTTCACAGAATTCAATTTGCCTAGATTTTCGCAGCGATCTTGATTACGGTTCCATATTCCGTTTCTCGCTTTCTCTCTCTAGATTCAAGACCCTTTTCCCTTTCTATATCGAAGATGCAAATCTTTGTGAAAACCCTAACCGGCAAAACAATCACTCTCGAGGTTGAGAGCTCCGATACGATTGATAATGTCAAGGCCAAGATCCAGGACAAGGAAGGAATTCCTCCGGATCAACAGCGCCTGATCTTCGCCGGAAAGCAATTAGAAGATGGCAGGACGCTTGCCGATTACAACATACAAAAGGAATCTACGCTTCATCTGGTCCTCCGTCTTCGTGGAGGGATGCAGATCTTTGTCAAAACCTTGACCGGAAAAACAATTACTCTCGAGGTTGAGAGTTCTGATACGATAGATAACGTCAAGGCTAAGATCCAGGACAAGGAAGGAATTCCTCCGGATCAACAGCGCCTGATCTTTGCCGGAAAGCAATTGGAAGACGGCAGAACCCTAGCAGATTACAGCATCCAAAAGGAGTCCACGCTTCATCTGGTCCTCCGTCTTCGAGGAGGGATGCAGATCTTTGTCAAAACGCTGACCGGAAAAACAATTACTCTCGAGGTGGAGAGTTCAGACACTATTGATAACGTCAAAGCTAAGATCCAGGACAAGGAAGGAATTCCTCCGGATCAGCAGAGACTCATCTTTGCCGGAAAGCAGCTGGAAGATGGCAGAACCCTAGCGGATTACAACATACAGAAGGAGTCCACGCTTCACCTCGTCCTTCGTCTTCGCGGAGGGATGCAGATCTTCGTAAAAACTCTGACCGGTAAAACAATCACTCTAGAGGTTGAGAGCTCTGATACGATAGACAACGTCAAGGCCAAAATTCAGGACAAGGAAGGTATTCCACCCGATCAGCAGAGGTTGATTTTTGCTGGAAAACAACTCGAGGATGGTAGAACCTTAGCCGATTACAATATTCAAAAGGAATCAACTCTTCATCTCGTCCTCCGTCTCCGTGGTGGGATGCAAATTTTTGTCAAAACCCTGACGGGGAAAACAATCACTCTCGAAGTTGAGAGCTCTGATACGATCGACAATGTTAAGGCTAAGATTCAGGACAAGGAAGGGATTCCGCCTGATCAGCAGAGACTGATCTTCGCCGGCAAACAATTGGAAGATGGAAGGACCCTGGCTGATTACAATATTCAGAAGGAGGCGACGTTGCATTTGGTCCTGAGGTTGCGTGGGGGTATGCAAATTTTTGTGAAGACACTGACAGGGAAGACCATCACTCTGGAGGTGGAGAGCTCGGACACCATAGATAATGTCAAGACAAAAATTCAGGACAAGGAGGGCATCCCGCCAGACCAGCAGAGACTGATCTTTGCTGGTAAGCAGTTGGAGGATGGGAGAACTCTTGCTGATTATAACATCCAGAAGGAGTCAACTCTCCATCTTGTCCTCCGCCTTCGTGGTGGTGAATGTTAAGATGTTTATTTGATGTTTTAAACTTGCTTTGTGGAAGTGGTGTGGAATTTTACCGTGTAGTAAGTTTTTTGAAACTTTGAACTAATATCTTGTGCTGTTATTGGTCTTGAAATAGTAATGGATATCGTCTTCTTTTATTCTGCTTAATTGGGTGTCTATATTGTTTTGGTGTAGTGGATGATTTGATTTTATGTTCTTGGTGTAGCGGAAATGGTTCATTCTACGTTACTCGTTTGGTATGAGATAAAGCACTGGTGTGAGTTGTTCGTGGTTTAGGAAATTAGCCCACTAAATCGATCGGAAATCTGGTTACCAAATTTAGAAATTAGTAGATGATCTTGTGAATTGGGTACATATCTGCTTGTTGCTTATGATGAATTCATCAAATGCACTTTCAGAATGAGTGAGGAAACACGTGAGCAACTTTCAGGTACTTGGTTAGCTCGAGTTTTATGAACTGCATGTGTTCCTTAATCCAGTCTTCTTACTTCTGAGAGCTGTGCAATTTGGATTTTGATACAGTGTCTGCTTGTCAAACTCGTCATATCTCTAGTGTAGGGAACTATGGATGTCTGTGTTTAACCTTTTTCTATAAGACCATGTGCATATTGTGAGGTTTTGCATTTAAATCTCTTTGGTCTGGAGATTGTGGGCATGTAGATGCATCAATTGGCGGTCCACATGTTTCTAGTATTGTTGGATCTCACTGCGCTCACTGGCAAATCAAAGGAGCAACTTGGCTAGTTTGTGCATTCTTATGTTAGTATTTGTATTCAATTACTATTCGAATTGGGATAACTATATTTGAAATTTATCTGATTTCAGGCACAAATATAAAATTTGGAATTTCTTTTATGGTTGTTCAAATCTGTTCTGCCTCATATTTGAATTTTGTCATATTTTCATATATATGAATTTGTCGGGGTTCCAATACCTAAATTAAGTACGCAAACACCAAATCAAAAAAATTTAAATTTCACGCATATAAATATTTAAATTCAAATAATGAAAGATACAAACAGCCAAGAGGGGATCAACATGTAGAGGTTTGAACATTCGCCGTTACAAGGGAGAAGAAAACACGAAGTTGAATACTATTTTCAACATGCAGGTATTTTGACATAGATATAAATTGTAAGCATATTTGACTACATTGGGCGTACAATTTCGTAAATACGGTTAACCCTATTTTCTTATCAATTAGGAAGACAATCGGTAATGAGGATGCCATCTACACAAAATCTAATAATTAACCAACTTTATAGGGTGTTAAATAAGATGTTTTGAAAGGCCTGTAATATGCACGAAGTGTTTGGTAAAATTTTTTTGAAGAAAATTCTATTAGCTCTAAAATAAAATTAGGATCCCATAATTTTTTTACAAGTTAAAAGATCTTATTTTATTCAACAGTCTAACAACTTATTTTTAAAAATAAAATGTAATATCTTATAAGCTTAAAAAATACTTTATAAGATATAGGAGTTTACAGGATAATTTGAATAAGCTTACCCAAACACCCTCTTAGTGCAATCAAATACAAGACAAATTTAAGCAATTCAGTCTTAACTAGGCTTATTAAAAAAAAAAAAAAAAAAACTAGGCTTATTATCGTTATCAAAGAGAGTTAAGTGTTTGGCATTTTTTATTGAGTTGTAACTTTTAAATTACAGATATAATTGCCCGTTCTTGAAGTGTACTTTCTTTAGGGAGTTGCAATGCTAAGAACATTATTGATATTTTATGACCTCATACTAATTTATGCTATGAGTAGGCTTTATTAATAGTGGAAGAAATAGTGTGAAATGCATCTGCTATTAAATATGAAATAATAAAGGAGTTATAAAAGGTTACAAATTTGCATAATTTACTCTTGTAATTCTCGTCAAAGAACTCCTAAATATTAATTTATTTATGTAAAGTAAAAAGCAAAATAGCATTTGAAATAGTACATGAGACTCCAACTCGCATGCTATAGTCCCTTTTCTTTATTTTTTTTTTTCAATGAGTAAACACAATGCATTACTTGACCAGCAACTATACAAAATTGAAGTTGGGCCTGTCTCTCATCGCAAAAACAGTTAAGAGCTATGATGCACGGATACTTCAAAAAAATACACAATGCAGTGTCGGACATGCGAGGGACACGGATACGGGGGGATACGCGTCGGATACGTGTCGGACACGCCACGTGGCGTGTCCGGAATTAAAAAATAATTAAAAAATTCGGATACGTGAGGGATACGACTGGGATACGGTTGGGACACGTGAGGGATACATGAGGGACACGGCTAGGATACGGTGGGGACACGGCGGACACATTTTTGCGCAATTATAGCTTAAAAAACACAATTTTTAACTTTTTTTTATAAAATAATTGTACCTCCCACCATTACTACTCATAAATTAGTAATTTTGTAAGAAAAATTAATTAAAAAACTAAAATATTAAATAAGCTAAGTACGGATACGTTACTTTAGACTCCTGTAATCTCATTTTTTATTCATTTCTTCCCATTCCTTTGTCAAAGAAGTTACCGAAGAACCTAGAATTAGCAAGGACCATAATATTTCATTAAATTTATGAATAGACAATTTTCAATGATGGTATTAGTTAATTTGCAGATTAAGATTTAACTTGTTGGATTGTTAATTGTTGTTGAATTCTTATTTTTTAGTGGAAGTATGTCTGATTCAGTGTATTTATATAAAAATAATATATATAAAAATAATATATACAGCCGTATCCCTAACGTGTCGTATCCTGAAATTTTTGAAAAATCCGTATCGCCGTGTCCGTATCGTATCGTATCCGTGTTGCCTATCCGTACCCGTGCATCATAGGCATAAAGCATTTTTGGTAGTTATTTGTAATTCGTTATCAGGTGAATAGATAAAAATAATCATATTCTAAAAGATAATTATAAAGTAATTGTAAAAAATAATAACAAAAAAATTTTCTTTAATATTTTAATATTTATTCTATATAATAAATTCTAGTAAAAATAATCCTATTATAAAATATAATAACAAATTAGTTCTAAAAGATATTGAACAATATTTTTTGTTAACTTTTATTTTCAATATTTATTTTTCTTTAATTATAATTTTTCTTTTTCTCAAACAATAAAGACGGTACATTTTTTTGCAATATTTTCAGGAATAGGAGGGGTTTCATGCTAATTAGAGAAATTTAGAAAATTTTATGCCAATTAAGGTAAAAATAGGGGATAAATTACATTTAATGAGAATGGCAAGTAAATTATTTTATCTCATAAAGTAGCAATAAAAACATAAAAAGTGGCAAAAATAGCACGTGCATTATACACGATGGAGACAATCTCTTTTTTGCTATATTTTAAAGAATACAAGGGAATTTATGCTAATTAAAAAAATTCAGAAAATTTTGTGTTAATTAGAGTGAATACAAGGAGTAAATTGCACTTAACCCTAGGAAATTATGTCATGCATCTATGAAAATTGAATTTGTAATGTCCAGGAAAAAAGAAGGAAAAAAAAAAAAAAGATTACCGTCTTGTCACTGTGACAAGTCCTCCCCAGCCGTACCACTTAAGCAGTACTAAGTGCAATTTCCCACTTTTGTAAAACAGAACAAAAAATAAGACTCAAATTCTCTCTTTTTTCACGCCAATAGTTTCTTCTGCATTTTGAAGATCAAGGTTCCGTACACTACCCCGGAATCCCAAATTACTGTCAGCTTTTTCAGTCGGATTAAATGCAATTTACCCCCTGTATTCATTCTAATTAGCACAAAATTCGCTGAATTTTTTTAATTAGCATAAAATTCCATATATTCATAAAAATAGAGCAAAAAAGTCGCTGTCTCTCTTATGTGTAATTCACGCGCTATTTCCACGATTTTTTTAGTTTTTACTGCCATTTTATGATATAAAATGACTCATTTGCCCTTCTAGTTAAATGTAATTTACCCCCTATTTTTACCCTTATTAGCACAAAACCCCCTGAATTTCTCTAATTAGTATAAAACCCCTTCCACTCCTGAAAATACTGCAAAAAAGGTATCGTCTTTATTTTTTGAGAAGAAGAAAAATTATAATTGAAGAAAAATAAATATTAAAAATAAAAGTAAAAAAAAAATATTTTTCAATATTTTTTATAACTAATTTGTTATAATATTTTATAATAGGAGAATTTATTATATAGAATAAATATTAAAAAATTAAAGAAAGAATTTTTGTTATTCTTTTTTGTAACTGCTTTATAATTGTCTTTTAGAATAGCATTACTTTTATCTATTCACCTGATAACAAATTACAATAACTATCGAAAATGCTTTATGCTTTATATATATTATATAGATAATAATATAGTATAGATGTTAATTTCAAAGTGAAGAAAACATAAATCTTTAAGCAAACAATGCATAGAATTAAAAGATATTGGAAGTTAAACAATTGAAATTGCATTTTCTCGGTACTTAAGTAATTTTATTATTTTGAAAGAAAAATCGGAAGAAAAACAAAGCTGAGTGCTAGCCACTAAAGGGTATTTAAGTAATTTTATTATTTTTAAAATGATTTAAATTCAATGGGGAGAGTGAGTTTTATTTTACCAAATAGGGGGGATTTTATGCCAATTAAAAAAATTCAGGAGTTTTTGTGCCAATTAGAATGAATACAAGGGGTAAATTGCATTTAACCCTTTTTTAATCACGCCTGTTTTTTGTTAGCCCTTCCGTTCGCCATGACCCACAGCATTCCTCCACCTCGGCCGCCCATTCTCCGCCACAACACCAC
>JACFYI010002424.1:107327-130528 GCA_014898755.1 Handroanthus guayacan
CCATGGAAAATGTATAGTTGGAGAGATAGATGAGGCGCTGAAGCTGTTCAAAGAATGCCTGCAAAGAATATCACTCCGAATGCAGTGACTTATACGGCATTAATATCGGGTTTGTCGAAAGAGGGTAGATCAGAAGAAGCTTTCAAACTGTTTGATGAGATGAAAGAGGCTGGTTTTACACCTGATGACTCTGTGTACTCCTGCCTTGTGGGCAGCCTCCATGATATTTAATGATGCCCAAATTTGTTGGTAGAATGAAAGGTTCATCTACATTGAGGTGTTGTCCCGCCAAATACTCGTAGCAGGAGATTTTGTCCTTAAAAGGAGTTTTGAACTTCAAGGAAGGAAAGGGAAGGAACTATATCAAGATGTTTCACTATTTGAACGTGGGACAAGACTTTATCAGTAGTGCTGCCTTACTATCTACCTTTTGCATGAGCACCCAAATTTTTGACAGACATGAAAGGTAGATCTGCATCAAGGCCGTGCCCGCTAACACGCGGTGGAGGTTTGACATCTAAAGGTGGCTTAAAGGGTGAAAAGTGGAGAATTGTGGATTTGGCCTTAGAAAGTGCCTTGAAGGGTGGAAAGAGGAGAATTGTCTCGAGATCTTGGACTCTGGATGAGGGACTTGACATCAAAGGGACCAAACCTTGCTCTCATGTGCTAAACCTTACACGAGCACCAAATGCTAGTTCTAAATTATAGATACAACCGACAACTTTTTCGCCACAATAACACCATTTACTTCGTGTAGCGACGCCAATCTAAATCATTGTTAAGGTTTTCCCTTTTTGAATGTAAATTTATTGCACTATTTGCCCATTCGGAATTGGATCCTTGTGCCCGGGTACCTTTCAGCTATAAGACACCAATATTATTGGATTGGACCTATAAAAACTAATACAAATACATCATATATATACGTTTGTGTATCTATATAGATATATTACAATACAGTCTTATGTGCATGTGGATGAGCTATGCATACATTAACAATTGCTGTAAAGATATGCGAGGAAGCACAGATAAGAATCATGAGGTTGCATTATTCATGTCCCTTGTCACAAGACACTAACCTTTGTTAATTTGTCCCTGCCATTAATCATACTTATTTTTATTTCGGGAACGGGAAGAATGGGATCCTAATTCTTGGATAGCTAAAGTTTCAATTATTCAGTTGGGATTTTAAAAAGATTAATGTGAAGGCCTAGTGATATTGGGTTTCAAGGATCGAGATTATGGATACTTCTCCTGCCTTTAGTAACATGGTATTAAATACAAATATTTGCAATTTCACAACCATAAAAAAAATTCCGGGGAGGAAGCCGTATTCCGGAATAGTGTCTTATCATATATTCCATTGCATGAAATTATGTCTAGTATATTAAATATTTTCTTAAAAATACACTAGGATGTAGATGCCACACACCTAACATGAAATCATGCAATGACACAAAACATCAAATGAAATAGAGAATGCAAAGTGTAAAAAATCATGCCGAGTCACCTATATTAGTATCGGTTATAGCTACAGACATCATCATGAAGTACAAATGAAAATCATTATAGCCTAATAAAATATAGTTCAATGATCTTCTCATTCTATCCGGATTCACTTTTTCTTAATTCTTACACTTCTTTGATCAATAATTTCGGATTGATATAATATCACTAATCTTGTGCGCATTCTAATTGATACTCAAACCCTTATTAAATATGAAACATGTTAAATAATGTAAACAAACATTTTTCATGATAGATTATCGTCAAATAATTCACTGAAACATAAATTGTATTGTGATAATAAAACACCAACGATAGACAAATCAATTATGCATGGTAATTCAAATAATTTATATATCGACTTCTTTTCCATGCAATGTAAAAAATGATCCTACAAATTATTTGATAAAGGCAGCCTAACCCAACAAAACATATGGTTGTAGTAATTTGCATCAACAGATGCTGTCCAAGAAGACCGGTAAACACTTCCTTCTTGCAAATCAAAGACATTTATGTAATGACTATGTGAGCTAACATAGTATATACTATTTTCTTCAATTCCACTGTCTTCCTCAACATTGCAACAAATCCCGCTATTTTCATCGAGAAATAAAGCTTGTTTGCCGATACTCTTCACTTCCACCCATTCCGAATGAGAAGAGTTCATTTTGTAGATTCTAAATTCTTCGACCTCCCAGCAAACTGATTTGAAATAGTTCACGCGCACATGAAGAAGATCATCATTAGATTCAACCAAATAAGATTGAACATGAATAGTGTTAGGGGTTGACAAGCTATTCCATCCCGCACCCTGTATCACTTGATTTATCTGAATATTATTTTCCCCAATGCTAATACTCACTAATGTATAACTACCACTCAGCAAACCATATATTCTTCCACAAACAATTGTTACAGATAGGAGTCCTCCTTTCCATCCGCCCATTTCCCTCTTAAATTCAGCATCCCCAATCCGACAAGAAAAAATGTCGTCAGACCAATTACTAAATAAAATAATCCGGCAATCCGAACTTTTTGGCGAACTTGTTAATATACATCCGTCATAATCTATTGAGGCTTCCAAGGCTGGTAGTTCAATTCTCTCAAGTGAAAGAGGATTCAGAATAAAACACTGTTTATCCGTAAGATCTTGCACTACCCACCATCCGTGGGATGATGAAGACCACACATATTTATTTTGTAAATATGGGATTTTGGCAGCAAACGAATGATTGTTAGATATGTTGTAAAATATTTGTCCTTCTTCTCCTTCTATTCCATGAATAAGCCAAGGATAATAAGTTTGAGGCAGCTCACTAAGTTGAAGCATATTCGTCTGGAGACCTATTTCCACGACCAACAAGCAAAAATGAATTTAAAAGTCGTTCATTGATGTAACATGAAAAGGAAAGAAAATAAATGTACATCTCATCTAATTAAAGACAACAATATGTTATATGTGAAACAATAAAATCTGATTTATTGAATTAAGAGAAAACGCAAGAAGTAGGCAAATTACCTTGAAAGAATCTGGAATCGTACATTGGGATTATAAGAAAAGGAATTTTATTGAATTGACTCAAGCAAAATGCAACTATGAACTACGGGTTTTTTATGCCCCTCTCAGAATGGGAATCCCCATTCTTGAAGCATTCTTATCCTAATCACAATAGGGGACAATGCCCAATTTTAACTGCTAATAGAACTCTAAAAATAAAGGACTCTTTCAAGTCCACTAAGCAGAAAATAGAAATCTCAACAACGCAAAATAAGGGTGGGCCAAAGAAAATACCAAAAACCATGTAATTCACCTAGTAGCCTGAATCTAAATATGACTTTTCCTTAAAATCGTCCGATTCCTATTTATTAAAAAAAAAAAAAAAATCGTCGGATTTCAGTTCTCTCCTAGCACTTTCAAGATTTCTTGTGCCGTCTCTTCCCGTTTCTCTAATGCATTATTTTTGTTGTGTACCAATATGTGTTCTAACATCTAAAGATTTTTTCACAACTTTTAGAGTAGGTCAATGACTGAAATTAAATGTAAACAAACACAAATATTACCTGCTTATTGGAGATTTTCTATTTGCAAGCCTTCACAATTTTTGAAAGCAAGTCCAGGCCTTGAACAGAGTATTTTTAATTTCTTAAAGTGAAAATTTGAACAGGAAAAGTAGATTATGCAAAGGATTAATCACAATGATCTCTCCTGGATATCCCTATTTCTTTTTTTTCAAAATTATAAAAACCCTCAATACTCTCTTTATACGACTTCCGTGCAATTAGAGTTTCGGAAGAAAACTACTAGTATATATAATCTAAAAGTTTGGTTGATTTAATCAGATGTAAACAAAAGTAGTACGATGTAATCGTAATACATATAGGTTTGAGTATTTGATTCCTAATCCAAATTCAACTAGGCAAAAGACGTTGTGAAGTTTGAATAGGAGCGAGAGTCTCTCAGTTTTGAATCTTCTAATTTAGTGGAAATTATTATTTAAATTGGATTTTTCAATTTTTTTCCTTGGGATTTCAGATTTTTACTGTATCCAAAGTTGATGTTAATGAATCCAAATCTTACTTGATCTTGGATTTTATTGATAAAAAATACCAATAATCAAATTCAAGATTGATATTGAATATTAATAATCAGATTCAGATTCAGATTCGAATTCGAATTGCAAAAATTTTACATAGATCCGACCAAGAACAGCCTAGCCGTAGAACATAAGTCCTACCCAATCTCAAAATCTTTATTTGCCTAAGTAGGTTAGTACTGGGAATCCTATAATACACTTACTTTTCCCTATAAATATGCGTACAAGCACTAAAATAGATTTAGCCCAAAACAAGACAACTGAAAAAAGAAAGGAAAATGGTCTGCAGAGAGCGAAAATTGGAAATGGCCGGAGAAAAGCGTAAAATGGCTGAAATTCAAGGAAATAGTAATGAAATGATGAAAAGTTTGTCCGATCTCCCATCAGATCTCCTAAGTTTGATTAAATCTCGTCTTTTTGCCGGAGATTATGGTGCCTTCAACGCTGTGTGTTCTTATTGGAGATCGATTACCATTCTGGTCAGGCAACCTCCGCCACCAATGGACAGTCCCTTTCGCTATCAACCGTGGTTGATGCTCATTCAGAGGGGTAATGGTATGACTATGCTGTCCCACCCTCTCTATAATGGCTTTTATTGCATCGACATCCCTCAATTATACAATGCCAAAATTCTTTATTCCAAATATGGTTGGTTACTAATGATCGTGAATTTTAGAATGTTTTTCTTCAATCCTTTTACCAGGGAGAAAATTGAATTGCCTGATACTGCCCATGACTTTACTTCCGTGTGCTTTAATTTGCCTCCAACTTCCAAGGATTGTTTAGTTATTGGATTCTTTTGCGGAGCATGGCCTACAATTGGATTGTTGAGACGCGGGCAACAAAATTGGGACACTTATGAATATGAATCTTGTTTCGGCTTTCTCCATGGAAGCTCCAGTCCGGTTTTATTCAAAGGAATGTATTATGTTTTGGGCTTACGTGGGAATATAGGGGTATTTGATCTCAAGAATCAAAGTTGGGAAATCTTTGGGGAACCCTTTGAACCTGAGTTTGTGGATTCGCTTTGCCAGAGTTACTTATTGGAATTGGATGGAGAACTTGTGGCTGTTTTTTTTTCCCTCGACAATCAAGTTTATTTTTACAGTCTCGATCTTACTGAAATGGTTTGGCACTCAAGAACCAGTACAGGAGACAATAAGTTGTTGTACGTTAGCTGTACTTCAGCTTTCTCTAGAAGAGCCACTGTGAAAGGGATGAGTAATAAGATATATTTTCCGATTTTTAGTGGCAAGAATAGTGTATTTTACTCTCTGAGGACAAAGAGGTTTCACTCATTTGATGCTGATCATCCAAATAAGATGAGAGAGCTACGACTTAGCACTTGGATTGAACCTAGTTTTGAGCATCATGGACAATTAATATGGTAAAAGATGATTAATCTTTATTATTTGAGTATTGTACATTATGTTCAAGTGTGATTTTGTATATTCATTGTTGTACTAAGTGGAAGTTTTAATATGAGTAGAATATTGATTTCCGGAGACACTGAGAATTTGACTTTGAATTAAATTCTCCAATTGAGTTTTGGATTAGAGACTTGAGTTTTATGAATTATGAAAATTGTAGACAAATACATGACTCCAAGACAAAGGTCATCATGAAGAACTGTGATGATACCAATCAGACAGGCCCTCAAAACTAGATTGGGCTTGACTTCCGGCATTGCTAACCCCATACTCCCAAAAGAGGTATGAGGAAAACTTTCTTATCAAAGCTAACTTATAAAGACGTCAGAACCTGTTCTGAAATTTCATGATGTTCGCATCAGGTACATCAGAGAAGTGCAAGAAGCATTTAGCTTTGGTGAACTTATCAGTTGCATTTTAAGACACCATAATTTTATTGTTTAATTAGGACACAGGACATCCTGATCTTTAACTCTGTTACTTTTCATGAATGGAGCTTGATTTACGCACTTAGTTCATTACTAATATAGATAACTTTCATGAGGTACTCAGCTCAGACCCATTTTTATGAAAATGTGACTATCCATCTATTTTATGATTGATCTAAAGAGAAGAAAGACTTTGAATTTTTTCTCCTGTTACCATCATGAAGCAAAATTCGTTTGTGAGAGATCCAAAAATGATACAGCATATCCATTGCCTAATTCCTCTTGAGTTTTTGTATGGATTTTCGAGTATTGTTTTAACTGTATGTATGATGTTTATATTTTACATGTATATGTATGGGGTGGAGTCGTGTTGGTGATGTTACGCTATTGACATTATGTTAGTTTATTGAGGTGTGAAAAGGTGACAATGAGGATTATTTTGCAGTAGCAGCGGAATACTGTGCTAGAATAGAGTGGATCGGAGGAGGTAGGAAGATGATCGAGAGGTTGCAGTAAATGAAACAAAGGGTGAGCTTTGAGGTGAAAACTCATGGAGAATATTGTGTTAAGAAATAGGCTTAAAAAAGGGTTTTGACGATAGTTATTAAAGGGGAAAGACGAGGACATAGACCAGTAACAAATACGGCAACAGGCCAGTTGCGACAGGTAAGGGTTATTTTGGGTAGCCCAGTTCTTTTTTTCTTTTTTTCATATATAAAAGAAAAAAGAAGAAGAAGAAGAAGAAAATAACACTGAAGTGATGCCTAGTCACCTCTTACCCATGAATAAAGTGGACAAGGCAATCACCTTACTGCATCTTACCTAGACTGGAGAGGACGAGATGAACTGATATGGTCTCACCATGCGGCTGGGTTGAGGAAGGCAACCGACTATAATAACTATAATTTCAACAGTAGCTGCAGAGGATGGAGGCTTGGTTATGGTCCAAGAGAACCTGGGATTATAATTGAAGGGCATATGCAACTTTAAATTTTGATACAAGGATGAGAAGGCTAAAGTAAGGGAATTAAGGACTTGTATTGCATGTTAGGGGTAAATTAGAATTTAAGTGTTACAGCTTAAACCGTTTGGAGGGAGTTAGTTATACTGTCCCTTTATCTGAATATGCTTGCAATATTAACCTTTCTTGCGCGACACAGATCCTCTTCAGCACCCTTGCAAGAATTACATCAGCAGACAATATAATGATTTGACAGAACGCCCTCAGATACTTCAAAGTTCTTGGTTAACAATAACAAATAGCTGTGTTTATATGCACTCTATGAAGATGAACATTGCGCATGAATGATCATACATATAAACACTAAAGTAAACAAGAAAAAGACTTTCTTGCGAACCTCAAAAGCAAAGGTTACGAAGCTATAGACACCAATTACAATATGAGGAGATTTACATCATATTTCCACATCACAAAGTACATATAGTGAGATCATTGAGCAATGGTAGTGCCAATTCACATTCGTTTCAAATGAACAATGAAAGCACCTCAATGCTGCAGCCAAGCCAGTTACCCCTACTTCAGGTACGAGAACTCATTTTCCATCAATTCTCATTGAGTATTCATCATCTGGCAATATCAAGAAAATTTTCCAATTCTGAATTATCACTGAGCATCATCAAGCAATATCAAGAAGAACCAATACTCATTGAGTGTCATCTGGCAATTTCAAGAATCCGTCCCAATGCTCTTCTACTAAATGTCCTGCCAGGGGCAGTATCATCCTTTTGCCTTGCAGCTAAGAAAAAAACCAGCCAAGCCACCATGAAAAACACCTCCATCAATGACTGAAAAACCATTGTAAAAACTTCCCCAAACATCCTCCTCAGCATCCACCTCCCTATAGATCCACAAATGATTGCTTCTAACCACCTTATCCCGAAAGCAGGGCATAACAATGCTACCAACAATCGGCAACCTTCTTTAACGATCGCTTCGCCACCCCTCCTTGAATTCACAATCACAACCCAAGAATCAACAGCAAATATCAAACCAACCATCAAGTCACTCAAGAACCAGATCACTAAGAAGCCTGCGCTCTCCCATTCATGCCCTGTAACCCATGGTGTCAAATTGGAAAACGGCATAAACTTCATCCTCAGGAAAACCTTAAGAAAGACATATTGATTTTCAATCTCCCCAAAGAAATATATTCCCATCAGCTGCGCCAGGGCATCCTTCATAGCCCATTTCATCATAATAAACCACGAAAGCCTCTTGTGCCCCATGCTTGACCCATCCCAAACCGTGCGGAAAAAGGACTTGTAATTCCCCACCAAATGGTCCACCACTTTAAGGAAAATAACCCCATACGCCCAAGCATAAGTCAGAACAAACGCAAACACGATATATACATAGGCTGCGGACAAAACCCCAGCTAGAAAGAACAACGAAGTAGCGTCCTGACGCCTTAATTCAAAACCCTTTATCAAAAAATTCAAATCCACGATTGCATTAGCATCATCTGAGTTGCTTTCCACATATTTGATTTCCTCTTCTTCCAAACGTGTCAAACTCTTCTTAAATTCCGGCTTAAATCTGACACCTCCGGGCTTCACAATGCTGGGTAAAGAAATTCCGCTATCAACAACCGAATCGGAGAAGCCGTAATCAGGCTTGAAGTCAGATAAAATCACAAGAGTCGCATTGGAGAGGGGTTTTCTGGAGGAGGGGTGAAAAAGGGAGCGATCAAAATCAAAACCTCCGGAGAAGAAGTCGTCGTCTAGGGTTACAACACGGGAGAGGTGGAGAAAGGCGCGGCGGCCACGGTGGCGGTGGTGATATTGGTGTTGGAGTCCGGAGGAGTCGGAGAAATCTATGCGCGAGAGGAGCGATTTCAATGACGGGTCTCGGTCAATGAGAGAAGAGAGGTAGCAAGAGGCGCTGTGGACGTTGGAGTGGAAGGCGAAGACGAGAGATGATAGAAATAGAAAGGTAAGGAGATGAGAGTAGAACAACGACGTCGTTCGCTTGAGAATTTGGGTGGTGGTGGTTGTGTTGTGGCGGAGAATGGGCGGCGGATGTGGAGGAATGCGGTGGTTCATGGCGAACGGAAGGGCTAACAAAAAATGGGTGTGATTAAAAAAGCTGGCAATAATTTGGGATTCCGGGGTAGTGTACGGAACGCTTGATCTTCAAAATGGAGAAGAATCTATTAGCGTGAAAAAAGAGAGATTTTGAGTCTCATTTTTTGTTCTGCTTTACAAAAGTGGGAAATTGCACTTAGTACTGCTTAAGTAGTACGGCAGGGGAGGACTTGTCACAGTGACAAGACGGTGATCTTTTTTTTTTTTCCCCCTTTTTGCCCTGGATATTACAAATTCAATTTTCATCAATGCACGACATTATTTCCTATCATATCATATTTTTAAATTTTTTAAATATATAATAAGGTGTTGATATTTTTTTAAGTAATTATTGATGCATCGATATAAAATTGACGTTGTAATGACTTCCCAGAGAAAAAAAAAAAAACATATTTTGTCACTTGGAATGTTTTGAAAGAATTAAAATGTAATTTCATGGAAGAGCACCTGCAGAAATAATAACATTAAATTATTTTGCATAAAAGTGAGGAGCAGAGGAGAAAAGAACTCAAAGGCAACAGCTCATACAAGTTGTTGGAGTAATCAACAGTTGATAATTATCAGTCAATGCTTTTTGACCGTTTTTATTTAATTGCTTATCCGTTCACTATGCAAATCATATATAAAAAGAATGATACCAACAACGTTAAGATATTATAATTCAAGTATTTCAAAAAACTCTCTCAAAAATAAAACTATTTCAGAAAAAGCCACAAGTCAAATGCACAATGTATTCCAAATTTGATGTCTTTTTTCTTTTGAAAAATATTCGAAATTTGATGCCAATTATTAGATCTTAGAGACAGATGTGAATAAAGTGTGCTGCATTTTATTGATCATAACTTAGGAGATGAATACAAGGGTATTTATAGATGCAGAAGAGAATTCTAGAAGCTAACTAAGCAAAGACTTCAGTAGTTGAATGCAACAAACTAACAACATTCAATAATCGTAAATGCATGCAAGACATGCAAACCCTAACGAACTGTAACTAACCCTAACAGACTTAGGGTTTCTGTAACACTCCCCCTCAAGATGGCTGAAAGATGCTCAGGACAGCCATCTTGGACAGTAGGAAGCTAAGACGAGGAGAAGGTAACGCCTTGATGAAGAGATTAACGAGCTGGAGGTTCGAGCGTATGGGTAGGAGCTTGATGGTGCTGGCAGTGATCATGTCCCGCATGAAATGAAGGTCGATCTCAATGTGCTTCGTACGTTCATGAAAGGAGGGGTTCGAAGCAATATAAACTGCTGCAGTTTTGTCACAGTAGATGACCGGAGCACCAGAGAGAACAACTTGAAGATCTGAAACGAGCTGACAAAGCCAGCTGACCTCACTGGCAGTGCTAGCTAGAGCTCGATATTTTGCTTCGGCCGACGAGCGAGAGACAGTGGGCTGTTTCTTGGCCTTCCAGCTGATTAAGGAATCACCAAAAAAGACACAAAAGCCTGTGACGGAGCGACGAGTGTCCGAGCAAGTGCCCCAATCAGCATCCAAGAATGCACGAAGCTGGAGAGAGCTTGAAGCAGAGAAGACAACCCTTGTCCTAGGCATCCCTTAAGATATCAGAGAAGGTGGTGGACAACATGAAGGTGAGATGTTCGTGGCTTAGCCAAAAACTGACCTAAGTGATGAGTGGCATCAGATATGTCCAGGCGAGTGATCGTGAGATAGATGAGTTTGCCCACAATACGTCTGTATTGAGTGGGATCAGGAAGGGGGTCCCCATCATCCAAAGTAAGCCAAAGCTAAGGGTCCATAGGCGTGGAGAGAGGCCTAGAACCAAGGAAGCCCGTATCTTCCAATAATTGCAACGTATACTGACGTTGGGAGAGCACAATCCCACGATGAGACCTGGAAATCTCAAGACCGAGAAAGAACTTCAGCTATCCAAGGTCCTTGAGTTTGAAGGTAGACTCCAAGTAAGCCTTGATCTTATGGATGGCCACAGTAGATGGTCCCGCAAGAATAATATCGTCCACATATACCAGAAGAGCGACAAAGGTAGAGTGTGAGCCAATGGTGAAGAGGGAGTAGTCTGCCTTTGATTGCGTAAAGCCATAAGAAAGAAGGGCTTGAGAGAATTTGGCAAACCACTGCCTTGGGGCCTGCTTCAAACCATATAAAGATTTGTTCAACTTGCACGCCAACTTAGTGGTAAAAGGGAACTCCCTCTGTCTTGAATAACCCAAAGGGAGAGCCATGAACACTTCCTCATGTAGGTCACCATTGAGGAAGGCATTGTTGACATCCAACTAACATAAAGACCATTTCTTAGCAACAGCAACGGAGAGAAGAAGCTTGACAGCGACAAGTTTGGCCACTGGAGCGAATGTGTTCAAGTAATCTACACCTTCTTGCTGACTGAACCAGCGAGCTACAAGGCGAGCTTTGTACTTGGCAACAGTGCCATCAGCATTGTATTTGGTGCGAAACAACCAACAACATCCCACCAAATGTTTGTCCGAGGGTAGAGGCACCACCTTCCATGTGTTGTTAGCTTCGAGTGCATCAAGTTCGTCCTGCATGGCTTGACGCCAATGAGGAAAGCGAACTGCTTCATGGTAAAAAACGGGGTCTTGATGATGGCAGGAGGCCAGGAGGACAGCATGTTTATGAGCCGAACCAAGCTTGTGATAAGAGACAAACTTGTCCAAGGAGTAGGCATTGGCGGATAATGGGGCAGTGTTGTGAGCAAGCAGATATGAGCAAGCAGATAGCAGTGGAAGTCCCTGAGATACGACAGGGGCCTATTGGACCTGCTAGAGCGCCTTCGGTGGATAGGTTCACATGTTGCCGGATTGCTGATATGATCACTAGGGCCATCATTAATAGCATTTAGAGGCAGAACAGTATCCTGAAAAGGATCCGTAGTGAAGGACGATCCACCAAGGTCCTTGAAAGGGAAGATCTCTTCATGGAACACCACATCCCGAGAGATGAAGAATTTTCAGGATTGCAAGTCGAAGAGCTTGTAGCCCTTGACACCTGGAGGATAACCCAAAAAAATGCACAGCACGGCCCTTGGATCGAACTTTGTGCGATGAGCTATCAAGGTGCTAGCATAAGCTAGGCATCCAAACACCTTAAACACAGTGTAATCAACAGGTTTTTGATATAAGACCTCAAATGGACTTTGATCATGCAACACCGGGGTAGGGTTCCTATTTATCACATAAGTGGCCGTTAAGACACAGTCTGTCTAAAAGGAGAGTGGCATGTGTGACTGGAAAAACAAGGCTCGAGCAACATTCAAGACGTGTTGGTGTTTACGTTCTACAACCGTGTTTTGTTGAGGTTTGCCAACACAGGACCGCTGATGTATAATTCCTTTATCCTCATAAAAGGGAATGAGATTGACTTCCGGAGCATTATCGGACCATAACACCTTGATAGAGGTCTGAAATTGATTCTGTATAAGTGCATGAAACTTGGGAATGATAGTGCAAACTTCGAACTTGCATTTCATCAAATATAGCCACGTAAATCTAGAGTAATAATCCACAATAGTGAGAAAGTATCGATGACCAGAATGAGAAGTTGTATTAAATGGACCCCATATATCGCAGTGTATCAAATCAAACGGGTACATGGCCAGATTATTACTAGATAGAAACGGTAATTGGCGTTGCTTAGCCAAGGGACAAACTGAGCAAGAAAGTGAAGCAGTACACTCCTTGAGTTTACAACCAATTTTATTTTGTAGTAAAGCTAAACGAGAGTCAGACAGGTGACCAAGACGCATATGCCAAGTAGTGCTGGAGATTTGAGATGCTAATCGAATAAAGTGGGAAACCTTCAAGAAGTACAAGCTGTCCACATAGTCAGCCTTGCCAATCATCCTCTTGCTCTGGATGTCCTGTATAACATAACAAGTGGATGAGAAGATGGACACAAAGTTATTGTCCCGCAATAGAGCACTCCCGAACAGCAGATTGTGACTAAACTCAGGGACAAAGAGCACATTTTGTAACACAAGTGCAGATCCAAGAGAGACAGTGCCACAATACTCAACACTTATAACCAGCTTGTTAGGTAAAGTTAAGGTAACAAACGGTACAACCTTGAGCTCAGTGAACAACTTATAATGAAGGGAGATGTGACAAAAGGCACCTGAATCCAATACCCAAGTCCTGGAGGAAGAGGCAGTCAAGGAGGAAACTGCTGATAAACATGTACCTGATTGTGCAGCAGTGGTGACATCACCAGGGGAGTCAGAGGTGGACACAGATGAGACTTGAGTAGAGAACATCGCCTTTAGTTGCTGAACCTGAGTATCACTAAGTGACTTAAAGAAATCCAGACCACCAGAGGAATGCTCAGTCACCAGATTGGCAGCAACATGAGTGGACTTGCCCTTAGGTTTATACCCGGGGGGATATCCGTGCAACTTGTAGCACTTATCAACTGTGTGTCCAGTGAAGTGGCAATGTGTGCAGAAAGGTTTATCCTTCTTGCCACGGCCAAAGGAGGTTTTAGCAACCGAAGGAGGCTTCGACTGAGCAGCAAAGGCCACTGGAGAGCTGGTATCTATAGGAAGAGCCACCTGCTTCTGTTTTTCTTCCTGAGCAACGAGAGAAAACACCTTCTTCAGAGGAGGAAAAGGTTCCATTAATAGGATCTGACCTCGAATGTGTGAATAAGTCTCATTGAGACCCATCAGAAATGACAACACATATTCTGTTTGATAAAAGGTGTTCAGTTCCTTAACTCCACCACATGAGCACTTGCCACAAGTGCATTGGGGCCGAAAACTCGTAAGTTCTTCCCAAATCGCCTTCAGCTTCGTAAAATAAGTGGCAATCGTGTTCTGATTTTGCAGATGCAGCATCAGTTCTCATTTCAACTGGAAAATCCGAGGACCATTGCCCTGATGGAAACGATCATGGAGATCCTCCCAAATCTCACGAGCAAAATCTAAATATAGGAGACTGGCCGAAATCTCCTTTGAAACTGAATTTAAGAGCCAAGAGATCACCATGTTGTTTCCACGAATCCAAGTAGATATCAAGGCAGCATCACCAATAGGTTTGGGCAAGGAACCGTCAACAAAACCAACTTTATTCTTCACGAAAAGTGCAATCAACATAGATCAACTCCATGAGCTGTAGTTGTCACCAGTGAGAAATTGCAAAACTAGCACAAGACCGAGACTATCGGAGTGATATAGGAAATACGGACTGGAAGAGTCCTCGCTGAGGCTGCGGGCTTGATGAGTTGAAATCTCCATGGACGAAAGAAAAAGGGGCAGCAAAAGCACGGACTAGATATAGAAAACTCCTGATACGATATTAGATCTTAGAGACAGATGTAAATAAAGTGTGCTGCATTTTATTGATCATAACTTAGGAGATGAATGCAAAGGTATTTATAGATGCAGAAGAGAATTCTAGAAGCTAACTAAGCAAAGACTTCAATAGTTGAATGCAACAAACTAACAGCATTCCATAACCGTAAATGCATGCAAGACATGCAAACCCTAACGCACTGTAACTAACCCTAACAAACTTAGGGTATTCTGTAACACCAATCTTTGAATTCCGAATGACCGATATTGGTCGTTGATTGCTTTGCCGTTGGACGTGTATAACCAATATACTTATTTTTTTCAAATTCATTAGTAGCTAATTATTAAAATTCCCTTAAAATTTGAACGGTTAAAAACAAAAAAAAAAGGAAGATGATGATGATAATAATAAAAGACATTTATCTCTTGAAATGACTGATACTCCATGTGTCGAGGGGCTATTGCTAATTTTGTGACATACTGACAACTTCTTCTGTGAAGAGACTAAACCTCACGGGAGTGTTGGTAAATAACCCACTTTAAAAATGACCCGTTAAGATGATTGAAAGTTTACTTAGATCTCTAATTATGCGGTAATAAACCAACAAAAATACAACCATCTAAATATCATTTTCCAGTAAGTGATATTGAGGCTATCATAATTCCTTGAAAACGAAAAATCTAGGAGATGTGGTAAACGACGAGAAGTTGCTCAACGATCAAAACTTAAGGATAGAGATGTTGTTGGGCTTCTCAGGGTAAGTGCAACCAGACCTCTGGATAATGACATTAGCTGCATAACAACCTGCTCTCACACAATCTTCAATGGGTTTTCCTAAAACTAACTGAGACAAAAATCCACCAACACATGCATCCCCTGCAAGAAAATAAATGCCAACTTTCTAACTAAAGTGCTTCTTGAAAAAAAAAAAAAAGTTCTAAGAAAGGGAATAATTGTGTCATAACCCCATATGAAATTCGAAATAAGTGCCATAAACTATGTAATTTTAAAATTCACAGCATAAACCCTGTCTTTTTGTTTGAAAGAGCCACTCAACTCCATGTCCAACTTTATACCAATCTTGTAAGCTAAAAGACACAATGGCCCACCTATATAAATATATATATCTAATAATAGTGATGATAATTATGTGAATAAGAAAGGTTTCTTGGTCATTCCATCTCAACTACCGCTTCACCATTTGCATATTTGCGCATGTGCATTTCATAAGAGGCTAGAAGGTACTGGTGGTTACTTTGAATAGAAAGATAGGGTTTACGGTACTAATATGAAAATGTTGGAGTTTATGGTGTTCGAATTTCCTGGGGAGGGGGTGGTGGTGATGAAATTATCCCAACACAAAGTGATGGCTTGTTGGATTTTGTCACTAGGCGACATTTTTTCAGCTTGGGTTTTGATGTGGAAATGGATTGAATTAATATTAGGTGAGTTTTTGTAAATGGAGGTTCTTGAAAAGCACCTGCACCATTGGTGTCAACAAGTTTCTCTTTGGGCAACGGAATTGCGGGGAACAACTTCACCTTGCCATCCTCAGCAACCACAACTGGATCAGAACCCTGTGTAATAACAGTAATTCTTTTGTGCATTCCGGATGCCTTTTTCAACTGGGAAATTTTCAAAGCTATTCCTTCAACATCCACTGTCTGTTACCCGAAAAGCCATTGTTATGTTCTTAATGAATAAATACATAAGTGAAAGTGAATCTTTCCCGGTGAAACCCAGCCATGAACTTTGGAGAAAGTTCTTGCTTCTGTTTCATTTCCAAAGACGTAGTCAATATACCTGAAATGCAAATAGTGCATGCCCTTGATTGATATGTCTACTTCCCAATCATCAAGGTAACCAAAAGAATCAAGAAATCAGCCTTACGGGATTACTTTATCTTGTACATCCTTGAAGAACTCACAGATAAATGGAGCGGAAGGGTTCATCGTGAAAACCTAGAAAAGAACAAGAACAAAAGTATAGAAACAAAAGCAGTCTCATTGGGATTTTTAGTATAGCATTGATGAGTGCATGAACTAATGTCGAACTCTTGACCTTGTTTTTGGCAGATGCATGCTCAGCAACATGCATGATAGACTCTGGAGAAACTGTGAGAAAAAATCCGGCAATATAGCAGTACTTCGCCTTCTCCACTGTTAAATTATAAATAAATTTTAAGAATGCATAATTTGGATGGAAGACTATCAGATATGCAGCAGAACATACCCAGTGCCCAATTTTCTGGTCTCTTCAAATGATCAGTTTTGTAGCAATTTGCAGCTGACAAATTGGCAACAAGTGATCTGCAATATATCATTCCATGATACAGCTAGTCCAATGTAAGCATGCACAGCGAAAGGACTATTCATAAAAGGATACTTCAACCAGAAGAGAAACCAAACAGGAAATTATGAGGGATGGTCAGCTGGGCAATGCTTTAAGCAGTGGAGGACAGTGCTTACACAGAGGACAGTAGTTATAGATGGATGGAGCTATGCTGTGATAGTAGAGTCATATGACACTGAAGTCTGAACCATGAAAAAGAGCTTAAAAATATGCACTATAAAAGTTAAGTTTCGAAGCAATCTTTTCATTGACCCCACTACAACTGCGAAAAACAGATTGGAAACAAATTAGTGGCCTAATATCCTCACAAGAGTGCAACAGATGAGAGGAGAAGAGTAGAAGACTATGCAGAAGAGTTATCAAATGCAGTTAATTTTACAATTATATTCTGCTTTGTAATTGTACAATTTACTTGACGTACTCAAGGACAAATAACTGTTATAATGACATTCAAATGTTTATGCTTTATATTAATCAAAGTTAAAAATCTGACTTAATAAATTAAAACATGACAGAAAGGAAACCAAGATCTTAAACATATTTAGCCATCTAGGAGACTGACCTTTCGTTACCAACCAGACACACAGCACAAGTACCAGTTGGAGTTTCATCTCTATGGTAATGAACCTAATGCAACCATGGGGAACGAGATAGCAAATAATAAAATTGTAAATTTATAGTTACAAGGTTACTACCAAAAATTAAGGGGTAAAAATAACACTAAAGTTAGGTTGATACTGAAACAAATATGTATTAACCAAGTAGAAGACATGAAAAACAGAAACACTTACATTAACACCAGATTGTTCTGCATTTTCTCCATTTCCTCCCCATATTTGTCCTTTCCAATTGAACCCATGTAACTGGTTGCGCCAGGAATTTGAAGCATCCACTGAAGATTACAAGTTGGACATTATTAATTTGTATAAAGAAGACAGTATTACTTTGAAGAGATTATCAAGCCACAAGGTGGAAAGCAAAGTACCTGGGCAACTCTGATTGAATTTTGAGTAGAACCTGCATGACAAATCACACAAATTACTCAAAAATGCTGGTGCTATATAAGCCAAATATGCCTTCAGAACCAAGAAT
This sequence comes from Handroanthus guayacan, assembly GCA_014898755.1. Classification (NCBI taxonomy): domain Eukaryota; kingdom Viridiplantae; phylum Streptophyta; class Magnoliopsida; order Lamiales; family Bignoniaceae; genus Handroanthus; species Handroanthus guayacan. Next base: position 125,124 of record JACFYI010002424.1, read on the forward strand.
CCTACTCTTCATCAGTGATCAATTTACCTCCAGCAATGTACTCCACTTCGTACTTAGATGCCATTTCATCATACCTGGAAAATACATTGATCAAGAACTATTTCTGTACTTGATTATATAAACAATCACTTTTTAAACCAAAATTGTGCTTTCATAAGACTACAAGTAACAACCATTTGCATCACGGACATATTTAAGAAATTTAATTGAGTAACAACAGATTTAAAAGAACTATTCCCATGAGTATGATCAAACATAATCGATACACTTACATAGGCAGGTGCTTTTCCTCTGCTAGAATAGGATTGTTCGACTTAAGGTCATATCTGTCATGCAAAGAATCATATTAGCTTCAATTCATAGCAAAAGACTCTAGATGCGCAGAACTACTCGTACATACCGTGATCCACACAAATGAGCTAAAAATGTGCCGCGGGGAAAAAAAAAAAAAAAAAACCCAACAACCACAACAACAATTATTAACGCGCGTTTGCAACATAGAATTAACAAGCCAAACTTCAGAACTGCATCCAATTCAGTAAATTAAATGCCACAAGCATAATATAACAAACAACAAACACGAAAACGAGAGATCCGTTGCTGAAAACCAACGTGTGTGTGAACAAGTAGCAATCCAGAAAAATTACTTCTCTAAGAATTCTTGATCCACGACGGCGGAAATATCCAAGAGAGGATTTCCCATTCCCAGGAGAATTCCTTCATCTCCATTTCAAGTAGTCAAAACGAGCTTAAAATTTTGGAAATTGCGAGAACAGACGGAAATGGAATCAGCTAACGCAGTCGGTGTGCAGTAGTGAGTGAATCTATATACATACATATATATATATAAGTACTAGGTTTTACTAAGCATTTGGAGAAGTGAGAAGGGTAGAGGAGATGGAGATTGTCTGCGACTCAGATTTCTGAAATGCTCTGGCAGAGCACTGTTTACTATCAAAAATCTCTACACTCTCTCTATCTCTACACTTTTTTAATCCAAAAATCGATATTTCGTTAATTTTTGGACGATTCTTCGTATTATTTTAAGATAGCAAATAGGAATTGTACATTTTACGTTTGATATTAAAATTTACGTTAAAAATCGATTGATTTGAATGAGAAAAAAAAGCTCAAAGGCCGTGTTGCATAAAAAAAAAAAAAAAAGAAAATTGCGCCCACCACAAGCGCAAGCACCTGAGTGGTTGCGCCCACCACAAGCACAAGCAGTGGCTTGCTGCGCCCACCACGGGTGCAAGCCTTTATATATAATTTTTTTTTTTTACTATTGTGCCTCCCACAGGGGCAAGTTTTGAAGCATCGCGCCTCCCACAGGCGTAAGTTTTTGAAGCGTCGCGCCTCCCGAAGGCGCAATAGACTGGTTCTATGCGCCCGTGGGAAGCGTAATTTAAAAGAAAATTAAAAAAAAATTATTTTTTGCATACTTGCTTCAAAAAAAATATTTTTACTTCACTGCTAGAAGAATTTTGTTCAAAATTTGACCCACTCATGTTTTAAATATTGAAAATTTTGTAATTTTATATTAAAATGTACTAAAATTTCAAAAATAAATATTTATTGGAGGATAGAAGTTTTTATAAAAAATTTTGAATTGCTCTGCATTAGTAATTTATGCTCTGCAAAAGGCACCTCTCAGATTTTTTTGTACGGAAGATTAGTGATCAAATTAAAATATTATTTGCGTGCATCAGTGTATGATAAATGGTTTATATGATTTGGTGGGGCTCATCTATCAACGGCTTAATTATCAACTAACTATGTGACAAACATGAGATTTTGTTGTTTTTAATTAAATTTATTTTTTTATGTACTTTCAAATCTCAACAAGAACTGAGAATTTTTCGCGTTGGAAACGTTGTATATGCTATGGAAGTTTCTAAATATTTGTCTAGAATTTAAGAACATGACTTTTAATGATATCATACTTTATTATCTCTTTTTAATAAAGAAATATGTTGAATTATAATTAAATGGGATAATTACCCCAACACCTCAAGTTTAGCATTATATCAAAGTATTCTCTGTGATTTTTTGTGCATAATTATAATTATAGTCCCTGATCTTATGCATAATTATAATTACATTTCTTCATATAAAAGGTTTACTTATAATATTTCCAAATCTTTAGGTGTAATTATCCCTAATTAAATTACAATGTGCACGCAGTAGGCAACAAGAATTCACGATTCTTATATGGTATGCATGTCAAAGTCATCCAAATGTCATTGATGACACATGGATCTATACACTTCTTATTGGGATCGGAGAAATAGATTTATAAAGTTGATACTTAATTTACAATACATATATTTACTAGAGTAAAATACAAACAATCCCTAACTTATAGGGTCATTTGCACTTTGTTCTTTAAATTTTTTGAATGTGTAATTAACTCCCCAACTATTACAAAATGTTTGATTTCACCCCATACCCAAATGGGCAAAATTTTGTGGCAATATTTCATTCAAAGTTCTCCACGTGTCTTTTAGCACAAGTATAATGAGATTGTTTCAGTAAGGATATTTCATTCTCAAAAAATTAGGGATAAATTAAACCTAATTTTGTGTAATTTATCTATAATTTTACAGTTCTACATTTGCCTATTTTGCCCTAGTACAGCTCTAATTTAGCTCTAATTTTGTTAGTAAAAATATTCTTACTAAAACACCCTCGTTGCACTTATACTAAAGACATAAGAGGGGTTTTGAAGGGAATATACCTCCAAATTTTGGTTGTAGGAGTGAAACCGAACATTTTGCAATGATTGTATTCAAATGTCCCAAAAAATTAAGGACAAAGGGAGAATGACCCTTGGACTACAAACCTGTCCCCATTTTACCCTTTTTACCATCATGATTATTTATGTGGTTTCATGTTTGAATAGAGTCTGATCCTTGTAAACAACCCTAAATCTTTTTTGACACTTTCTGTGCTTTCCTGTTCAAATCAAACTTAATCTCTTTCAACATAGAAAATCCCAACACCTGAACCGCTTATAATATGAAGTTCAAAAATCTTTGTTGTAAGTCTAATTATGTGACCAACAATATCCATTGGATAATATCACAAACGAGTACTAATCAGTTTCAAAACTGATTGCAAATGTAAAGGTTAATTGCCACTTTTTACACATCCTCAACAATTTGATACGAGAGTTTTTCTTTCCTGTTCCTTGTTTGGTAGAAAACGTCATATATACAAAAAACCAACAAAAAGAATTTACTGGACAATGGCCATCGTATCCTATCTATCAACTTTTCAACCCCACAGGCGCGCGTGCACACACACAAACAAGAAAAAAGAGTAATGAGAACAAAAAACTGTCTCTTTCTAACATCTAACTTTCATAGCCTATCTATCAACAGGAATTGATGGCATTGTTTATCAATGTTCTCATAGGGGCATCCCACCGGGTAACAACGGTGAGCATGAGGTCTTTACGCTAGATACGCCTTGCCCGATATTGACTGGTGAAAATATTATTCCTCTTCTAGGAGACGAGACTTTGGGTTCTTTAACGGGCAAAGGATGTCTTGCATACCCTAAGTGTGGAGCTGGGGCCCTTATTTCATAGCTCGCCTGAACGTTTCCTAAGAAATTAACAGGTGGGTTAGGTGTTGAGCTGATTGGACCAATTGATCGATCCAGTGAAGCTTGATGAGTTTGCACTAATGATGTAGAATTCATCCTTAATCCAGTCGTCCCCTGTCTTGCGGAAGCCTGTCTAGGAGCCAACACAGTTTCTCCGTCAGTTGGCTTCACAGCAACCAACTGGATCATTCCCTGTATTACTGGAGGAATTGGTAGGTTTTCTGCTGCTAGTTCAGATCTTGTTAGGTTGATTGATTCAACCCACTGAAAAAATAGCTGATACATCTCCGTAATCGAACAGTTTGCAGTCACTGTCAAACAGAGGAATACATATAGAAAGCTGAATAAAGGTTCAATAGCTTAAAAGGAAGAAAAGCAATTATATATTATGTGAGCGAAATTATGATTCTGCTAATGCAATATTAAGTTGCCAGCACAAAATTTACGAATACAAATATGATGTTTTACATTTTACTGCAGAAAATCAAAATGAAACCTATTTAGTATTGAATAATTGAGTGACAAAGTTGCACGAACCTTCTGAGAGAGTTGCATTTTTCGAACTATCTCTATGCATCAATGCCTCAGCTAATGATTTATTCATATTAATTTTGCTGTATCTGGTCTCAAGAACTTTTTTCTCTTCCACAAAGGCTACCTCAGCTTTTTGTAGCAGCATATCATACTTCTTACGTATCCGATCAATTTCTTTCTCGCATGCCATTTTTGTTTGCAGTTTCTACAGGTTTGTATGCATAAACATAAGCATAACAAACATCAACAAAAAAGAAAAGAAATGGCTGGGGAGAGGGAAAAGGAGTAGAAAGACAAACCGCATCTTCATGCTGTCTTATAAATTCAGTCTTTTCTTTTTGTAGTTTTTCCATCTCTATCTGGAGTGCTTTACAAACAGATTGTAATGCCTCAAAACGAGTTATCTGAGAGGCCTCGGGAAGTTGACAATTCCCAGAATTTTGAGTAGTACTTGATTCTCTCCCATCTTCTGTTATATGTGATGCTATGCATGCACTTCGCTGTGGCACATCTCCCATAGAATTTTGTACAGAAGATTCCAATGGCTTGGTTGAGTCCTCAACAAGTGGGTGTGTAGCAACCTTGATATGGCAACTAGGGCTAGAAGTAATGTGAGTGTGACCATTCGGTATGGTTGCAGATGAAGGCACATGATCATGTTCATCAGGAGGAACCTGTGGAAGTGGAAAATGAGACCAGTCAAAAACTTTTTTGGGAATGAAATAAACCATATATACCTAGGGCGAGTGCCCTAGCAAAACATATACAACTTCACAGAAAACTTTCGTCGAATTAGAAACATCAAGCATAAGTGATAATTGACACTAAGAACGGACAGGATTATCAATGACATGGGGTGACTAATGGAAGAAAGGATGCTGTAAAATTCACCGTTCACTACAATCGCGGATCACGTACATATGCCATCCTGTGGTCCTGTTGTGGCATTCATACGTAGCAGCAAATTTATCAAAGAAGAATGCCTAGAGGTAAAATACCAAGTACCAAGGCTATTTCAAATCACACAGCCATGGAGCAATTATGATATCTTCCTTCACCATAACAGGACAAAATCATCAAATCAATACCAAGGCTATTTCATGAAGAGATTCATCTAATCTAACAGCCATGGGCTCTCAAAATAACAGGTGGACTATACAATCAACTAGAATCCCTAACTTTAATATAAGATGGCAGGTCTTGACAGCATCATCTAGTGTAGGGATAGTAGAAATTTTCAACATGAAAGGGAACTAATGTAC
>JACFYI010002424.1:130871-147218 GCA_014898755.1 Handroanthus guayacan
AAAAAGGAAAAAGAAAATGAAAAAGAAAAAGAAGAAGAGATAGCTTATATATATATGTTTGCAATTTTAAGTATACAAATAGAGCTTCCTTTGATAAGACGAAAAAATATTGGCAATACCTGAAAGCTTTCTTTGTTTATCATGACTTTGAAGTTTCTTTTTAGTCATTCTTCTGACTGTAAGAGTTTGATGAACAGTCTCCATGGACTCTGTCCTGCATTTTTTGGAGGCTCTTTCTGCCCCATCAGATTCTTCAGGCCAGCCATCAAACCTTTGGACACTTTTTCTAGTCCTTGTGGATTGACAAGAAAAATAATTCCAACTAGGCTTCTTCCCTTCAAGCAGTTTCATCCAGAAAACATGCGATGGTTCTTTGTCCATCCTCTCCTCAACTAATGAAAAGTCGTTTGTAAGAGGAGATTCCACTTCCCCAAGTAAAGAGATATTTCTGGGGTATATACCTCCAACGTGTTGTACTTCCAAAATAAATGAATTGTTTGTACAAACATTGTTCTCGTCATTGTTAGGCAATAATGTTGACAGCTCAAGGGACACATCTTCCACAAAAGAGACCCCATCAGTAATAAATGACTGTGAATCAGAAGTACTCAAGTTATGGAACTCATCAAGCCTTTTGAATAAGTAGGAGGCACCCCAAGTTAGCAGCCCATGACATGTACTTTGCCTTATATTGACTATATTGCCTTCTGGAGACATGCCTTGCTTGGAAAGTATTAGTAATTTTTCTTCCACTGTGTGAGCTGAGTATAAGCGGAAGACTTTCACCTGCTCAAATTGGGAATTCAGGTTGATCTTTTGCAGAGCCCTCAAGTCATTCATTGGATCCCAATCACTATTGAAGAAAATAACAGTGTCTACTGATGCAAGTTTAATGCTTGGAACACAAGCACGAGTTTCCATCAGACAAACAAATCTCCCGCTCCCTTTATCGTTAAAGGTTTTCAAAGCAGCTCGCCTTTTGGAGCGAGATATGCCTCCACCAATGCGTACAAAAGAATCTTCACCAAACTTTTTGTGAATAATATCATCCAGAATATCTCCAGTAGAAATTGATCCAGAGCGCCCAAGTGACTGTTTGGATGCCGGCATGCAGCATATTTAAAATGAGATTCCCATTAAATATGAAATCCAAAGCATAATTATAAAGGTCCGGATAAAATATACGACTAAACATCAGAAAAGAAAGGATAAATATAATAGGCATTTGCATGCACCTACATGAATGTGATAATTAGATGTTAAAGTGCAAATAATGATTTCGTAACTGTCAAATTACTAGATTCCAAACAAGGAACATCGGGTTTAATATATAGCAAAATGCATAGAATTGTCATAACTACCTGATACAGGATAAGTAGTCGCAATCCTCGTTTTTTAATCTCAAGAAGGATCTTATGAAGCAGAAGCAATTTGTTACTCAATTTAATTTCTGCATCCAGATGTTCAGGCTCAGGAATACCTTGTATTAAAGAAGTGTGCAAAGACCAGTCCACAAGGTAAGGATGATCGCAACACTGGGAGAAAGTATTTTTTTTCAATCACAAGTAAGAAAGATAATAAAACCAAACAAGCCACATTAAGTAAAGAACGTAATATGAGAAAAGAAATCACCAACAGGTGGAAAGCCAGTGCAATTTCAGCAGGTTTAAATATGAAACCAAAAGGGAATTCTAACTTCCAGAGAAGTTCAAACCTGTCTGGTTGAGGCAATTATGTCCTGGAGCATATCTGTAGAATCGTGCTTTAAATAAGAGCATAATAAACTTGCATTTGAAAATAGATAACCACAATACTGCTCTATTTGCACATTGGAGAGCTTGACAGGGACCCAGTATTCCACGAAATCAGTTGTGGTAGGCTTGCATTCATATGCAACACAGTTTGCCGATTTAGTTCCCAGCTTAGATGCATCCGGATTACCCTGACTCTCATTAGTATTGTTCTTTCTATTCTGCAACTTCATCTCGTTTAAGTCAATAAAACCATAGAATAAAAATAAGTTGGATATAAAATTCCAGGAGCTAAAAAAGATTAATGGATAAGGCTATGGGCAAGCACAAGTTTTTCTTGCTCATTTGTGCACTAATAAAGTTATATTGGACATGGGGATGAAAATTTTTCGAATTTGTTAGTTATGCAGCACCTTCACTCAGCATATTGTATCATATACAAATTAAATACCAGATCCCGGATATGCTTCATGTATTTAGAGTAGAAGGTCCTATACTACAATCCCAGCCCACCAACTTGGTCATATCTATGCTCAGAAGGATTAAAGAGAAAAAAAGTTGACATATCTCAAACACTTTTAAGCACATTTGGGGTGAGATCGTTACATTGTGGATTCATGTCAGTGAAGATAGAAGCATCAGCATATCGCATGTTTTTGTAACACAAAGATCTGATAAGGACCATTCCAAAAGTTCCAGTTAGCATTCAGCAGCATGATAATGAATAATAAGTAAATTCATTTAAGCAAAATTGCCGACTACTAAACCAAGCTCCAAGGTCCATTCCCTGATTCTCCCACATTCATGTATGGAAGTGACGCAAAATGTTGCCCTTGCAAGCATGAAATACCAGGAGAGACTTATATTACATCTTTCAACATGACAGAAAATCTTACCCGCCTCAGCAGAAAATCCACCCTGCAAAGAAAGATGCAATATGTGTCTAATATTCAGTTGGCCAAAACAAATGGGAAAAATGGAAAAGGACTACGATATTACATGGAAAAAAGGAGTGGCAGATAATGGATAGGAAAGGATATGAAATGCAAAAAAAAGGTAACCGATTCTCACTTATATATAGCATAGTATAAATTGTTAGCTCCAATACAGTATTCTCATCATATATTTTTGCTGCACTTCACATAACAATAAACCAAAACCATCCAGCACTTCATTTACACAGATCTAAGGATATGAGAGAAGCATTCTTACAATACAATCTCACCAATTGCCCAGATAGAAACAAGAAAACCATTTATGTTTGGATGCAAAAGTCATCACACTCCAAACATTTTAAATGCCATTAGGAGCAATTCACACATCACATTTAAACATATGTGTCCAATTTGTTATCGTCGCTTTGTACTTTCTACCTAATGAATGCTCGGAATTCGTTAGGAGCATACCATATGAAATGAAAGATTTCAGGAATTCAAGGAAACAACGGGTACCTTTCCTCTTGTGAGTGTGAAAGGAAGCTATCAGCATTGGTTGCTTCATATTCACTGGAGACGTTCTGTTTTGTAATATTTACTTCTTTTTTAGGCAACTTATCCTCTTCCTGACTTGAAAGATCTGCCAAGCATGGAATACATTAAGTTTAGCAGAAACCTAAGATAGTCAACCAAATAACTGTGTGATTTCATGGAGAAAAAAGGGCCACCCTAGTGATGAAACTCAAATTCTATTCATTTGCAATAAAGATACTTTCACCTATATCCTTACGCACTTCATTGAAGATAAACGTATTGAAAGTTTTCAGCGATATGCCAAGTTAGTTGGACGAAAATAATCTCCATTATTCTAACCATATTCAACTTCATTAATCGAAATTAACCATAAGCATGGGTTTTTCTCTATAAAAGTATGGGTTATACAGAGAAAATAAACAATCCAGCAAAGTTTATATTCAAGTTACGCGAAAAGTCATAGAAGGAACAGTAAATATGCCTGTTCCCATCAACTCATGACCAGTTCATGATTGCATATTAAAAAGGACATATGTTCCAACAAACTAATTCACCTGATCTCTTGGCTTTTTTCAGCAGCTCTTTCAGCAGCTCCTTATACCTGCGACCATTTAGCTTCTTTGTTTTTGAAACTTGAACTGCCACAATACAGTCCTTCTCATTCTTGCTACAGTTTCTGGTATCCCCACTTTCCACAGTATTCATATTTTCCCCTTTGTTTTCCATTGAGATCCCTCTAGTTCTGTTCAAATGGGCACATGGAGAGAAAATTACCAGCTTTTCCTTGTTCTAGATAAACTTGACAGATGTCGTGATCTAGGCTACAGATCTGAAGGCTTTATTTATGCCTTTACCCAACAACTTGTCCTGAAACTTCAGTGATGCAGTGTAATTTCAACTTAGCAACTAGTTTGCCCGAGTTTAACTGATCTAGAACAACAGTAGAGATTCATGACATTAGGGTAGGCGTAAGAGAAAATTTGGACTAGAAAGAAGACATAAATCTAATATCGTGGCACAGAACACAAGCGGAATGAAGATAAAAGACAGAACAAAAAACACATAATATCAAAGCACAATATTGATAATTAGTGTATTAAAATTGGGTTGGCTCAGAGCCAAAAGATTATCCTAGCGGGTTTTAATTCATAATAGCCATATCTCTTTTTCTTGTGAACAAACAAACAAGACCAAAAAGGATGGAAGACGGCGGGAAAGAAAGGGCAAGTTCTTCCAAATTGCACTTGACATACACGATGTTCATGATGACAATGCAGAAATTATGTGTTTCCTCCTTAAAATTTGAGTGAGTGAATTGATTTGCCAGTAGAATGGGCAAATACATCAATTGCAAATCCACTATCACACGGTAAATTAAATACAACAATCATAATAAAAGCAAAATATCATCAGAAAAGTTCAAGCAGTCAAAAAAATAAATAAATAAATAAATAAAGCTAAACTAAGTTCCTAATCTAATCACCTTTTTCTCTGTAATGATCATGAAAGAAAAGCAATAATATATGTCCAGCAGAGGGACAGGCTCTAAACACTTACATTTAAGACGCAACTAGAATGTTGTCCTGCCTTCATGCTTCTTTTTCAATTAAAATGGTATTTAACCAAAGATATAAATTGAGAAAAAAATAATACAACATTTCACCTTCACAAGATATGCAAAAGCAAAGCGTAACTTATTAGGTGAAATCTTCTATTATCCCTTTCTTATTCGATGGGCCAGATAGACACTGAAGCAGCAAATGAATACAGTAGCATGCCAAACATCATAGCATCCGAAATACTAGCATGTGTATACAGTTACAAACCAACTTCCAGGAAATTTGACACAAGTTAAACCTTATACCCAATACTAACAAAAAAGCTAAAAAAAAATATACATACACACATATATATATATATATATATCTATAATAACAAGAGTAAAAAAGAAAGAAGGAAAAAAAAAAAAGGAGGCACGTAAACCTTGTGAACACTTAGTAAAACAGAATTGAGATCTTATGCTAAGTTTGGTTCAAGGAATTTATTGAGGAAAACAGAAAGAAAACATATGTACAACAATTTTAGCACAAGTATATTTCAATGTTTAAGTGCGGGAAAAATTTTCCTTGATATTTTCCTTCTTGAAATCCAAGATCCAAACTCTTGAGGAAAACCGGAAAAGAAGTCCTTGAAACTAACTTCTTATACAGCTTTGCAGATTATTTATTTTACTCCAGTCCTATTATCCTATATGCATAGCATTTGCGTTTGACAGAAGAAATACACCTCTTAATCTTGGATTTTAATGAGAACAACATTAAGATTATTTTACCCCCTGTAACTTTGTACTTTTAACTTTTTCACTTATTCTTCGTTTTCCTTTATCCTCATTGATCCAAACATATAATTTCTTTCCATTTAGAATTTAACAACTTTTCTCTATCTAGGTTTTTCTGAACAAACAGTCATGGTTAAATACAAGTAGTTGACATGCAAAACTAAAATCAACCAAGAAGAACAAGAAATTTCAGAAAGAACCGTAGCCATATCAAAACTCACAAAAAATTTTCTCAAAATCTAGTACGAATGTGACCGATCAAGTTTCCATGAACAAAAGAAACCTCCAACAATTTCTCCTTCCACAACAACAGAAGACTTGGAGAAGAAAATGAGGAGTATGAGGCGATTCAACCGAACAAAAAATAGGATTATATTTGTAAATGTATTTGTTTGTATATAGACGCGTTTTCTGCATCCATAGAGGAGATGGCTCTTCAGTTGTCAGGTGCTTGCTCTGCTCTGGCACTACTACTCTGCTCTCCAGTCTCCACAATGCAGCACCACAGGGGTTGTACGACAGTTACGCTGAGTTGGCAGGCTGTGCGGCTGACACGTGGAGTGATCTATGTGGTCCCTACCTCTTGCTCGTCTTGTGCGTCTGAACATTATAACCGTCGCCATCCTCGAGTTCTAGTAATCCGCCGGTAGTGCGGCGGGATTGCATAAATTCCAGCTTGACATTCTTCGAAATATGGATATTTATAAATTCAATTTGGTGGCTTCATCTTCAATTAAAAGATTTTTGGCCTTTTTTTGTTTTTTGTTTTCTTTTTTGATCAGAAATACTGAATGACCGAAACTAGGAGCGAAATTCCCAGAGGATAATTACCTCAACATAATTATTAAAATACTCCTGAAAATTTCAATAAATATTAGTACACTTTCTTCTATTAATTCAGCTAACAGCCTAATGAGTAATTACAATTAGCAATTATGACATGCTTATATCTGTGTTTAAATTTTTTATTATAATAAAATTAAAAATACTTATTGATTTTGAACAATAATTTTTTTTTTTAATTTATTGTGAGGATAAACATAATCAATCTGGAGAGAATACAATTGGAAAGAAAAATATTGTAATCGAGAAAAAAATGAATTAAAAAATAAATATTAAACAAAAAAAATTAAAGAAAATTATCTTATTATCATTTTCTGTAACTACTTTATAATTATCTTTTAGAATCGGATTATGTTGTTCATTCATTCAAAAATATACATAAATAACTACCTAGTATGCTCATACTTTGTATATATATAAATTACACCCCCTAAATTTATACATAATTTCAATGGCATGTCCTTATTTAGGAGATCTACCTGTAATGTTCTAAGAAATGATAGATTCAAAAACTAATGTTATGTTTTTAGTTGGAGATGAAAAAATATATTTCTTAAAAGAGAAAAGGGGGGAAAAAAAGATGAAAATGTATTCTAGTAAAAGATTGCATGCTTATTCTCTTAGATCGTGTTTGAGAAGGCATGGAGCTAATCGTCATGATTGAAGCTCGGGGAACATTACGAAAGATTGGCTAATTTAACTATAGTAAGATGCATAAGACTATTATTGAAATGACTAAACATTGTTATCTTTAAGTTGGTGTTTGTTACAATGCATTATGTTGGATTGACTATCTGAATAATTAAAATATCCTTTACGACCCCTAATTTCAATAACAATAAAGTTTTCTAGAGAAGAGAGAAGTTAATCTTGCTAGTTAAATTAGGAATGGACCAACAATTATAAGTTGAGAGTAATGGCATTCAATCTGATGCTAGTGAAAATGTTAGGGTTGTCACACCCTTTAAATAAAATGTGACTACCTCCTCTTTTTCGAAAAATAGAGATGTTGGGTTCAATTTTCATTCTTCACTCATATTATCCCAACTTAAAAAAAAAAAAAATTAATAATAATAATAATAAATAAATAATAAATGAACAAAAAGGCTACCACCAATTTGTTTGTCTTTTCAAGAACTATTTTCACAATTTTTTCTATTTAAAAAGTTGAAAACCATTTGTTTATCTATTTTTCTATTAAAAATACCACTCATATTGATTTAACATAACAGTAATCACTAACCAACATCATTTCAGAGTGACAAATATATATTTATTTGAAGAACCACACTTTTTCATACATAGAAATTGTAATCTATACTATATATACAACATGAGAGGCAAATGTAATTATTTTTTATAGTATATTTCCATATATACTTCCAAAAATACCTTTAATCTTAGGGTGTGTTTGATAGGGAATATTAGGGAATGCGTAGAAATTCCTTAGTAAAAGCCCATTAGTGAGTACGGAATATATAGCATTTCAATGACTTGTTTGATAAGACAAATTGAGAATATATTACTGACATACGCTAATGTTTATCTCTTTTTGATAGACTATATTAAGGGATGTGTTTTGATATTTTATTATATTACCCTTTTGTTAGTACTTGTAGTAGCTGGTGTGAGTAAATAATTTTTTTTTAAATTAATAAATCTAAAAAAAGGCAACTAAACCTTAATAAATAAATAAAACAAAATAAATAAGTAAATTAAAAAAAATTAAAAAAATAAGAAATAACTATAAAAGAAGAAGAATAAAAGATTAATAATAATAATAATAATAATAATTTGTACCAAATAATAATCAATCAATGGGCAAGAGAAATACGTGGGGGTTGCAAAGGTAATTGTCAATGAGATTCCAGGAACAAAAAGGTAATTTAAACAGTTACATTTCATACACTCCAAATTGAGTGATTCAATCTCACTTCAAGGTGAGATTAGTAATAGAAGTTAATACATGCTACAGTGCACGCCTTTCACTTTCACTAGGCTGGTTCAATTCTTTAATGTTGCCTATCAAATCACATACCACAATCCACCCAAATATCTCATATCAAACACACCCTTAACTTACTCTAATAACCAACCACAATATAATTTTTTTCAATAGTTGATAGCATTCTGCTGGCTCGATGCTTATATATAAAATATTAATATATATTCAAATTTAGTCCAAAATTGATTTGTGTATTTTATAACTAAAATATGATCAATATATCTAATATGGTTATACTCATAATTTAATATAAACAGATGAATTATTGAATTAATATCCTTTTATTGTGTCAAGAGTGGTTATTAAGGTAAATTAATATTGAGGGGTATTACAGACATGATACTTTAACACATGCACTGCTTTAACCCTCACACTTTAAGTATTGATTATGTATGTATAATATTAAAAATATTAATCATATTTTAATTTTTAAATACATGTGATGTGCACAATATCTTTATATAAATATATATATATGTGTGTGTAGATATGATATTCTACTTATTTTATACACACGTTACCGAGTGTGCAATAGACCACTCAGTCTTTTCAAATTAATTATTCAAATAAATTTTTGTTCACATAAAAATTCAAAATTACTTTTTCACATTTTTAAACATATATAATAAAAATAAAAAATAAGAATGAAAACATAACCAATCGATGTTGTTTACGGTTTGCGTCTTTTATTTTTATCTCTGCTATAAAAGGTGTAGCTTGTGAAAGGAACCTCAACCGTCAACCCACCAACAACCCGGCGACTATTTCAAGGGGTAAAAGTAAAACCGCATCGGGGAGTAATTCAAACCTTCTGCAAGAGTGAAAATGGGGAGAACGAAGAGGCGGCAAATATTGATAGCTTTAGGGCTCGTATTGTTTATGGGAATTGCTGTTTACTTCCGACTTTGGACTATTGATTATCGCATCTCTGCAAATGATACGGAACTATTGAGGTTTGCTCATCTTCTCTTAATTCTCTCATTTTCTTCGCTCTGTTTTTTTGCTTAACTTGTTTTCTAATCTACTCGATCGTATGAATTCCAGCTCATCAAATCAAATGCTGAAATATGTCTTCCCCGATTGCAAATTGAAATTATTTTTTTGTTGTAATTCTTTTTTTCTGTAAATAACCGAAAATACTAAAAATAAATTATAGATGTGTGTTTAATTATATCATGTGACAGTAATGTCAGTGTCTTTTTTTGTTCATTTACTTCCTTGCAGGAGACAATTTGATCTTGCTAACAGAGAAGCTATGGATGAATCGGCAGAGTGGAGAAGGAGATACGATTCTGAGTTAGAGAAGGTTGCCAAGTGCTCTAGGGAACTGGACGAAGTAAGTGCTTTGCGTGATAACTAATTTTTTATTAACTATTTTAAGTTTTTAACCCTTTTCGCGTTAGACACCTAATTCAAGGCTAACTCTTTTTCGATAACATGAAAAAAATGAGTCAAACGATAGTCATAAACTTTGCTCGTGTAATTCAAAATTATAAATTTTTTCTACAGCAATTTGTTTGAGAAAAAAGTTCAACTTCAGGTAATTTCTATCGACCAAAAACTTATCTCCATACAGACACATCAGCACTAATTATCTTTATCAGCTGCTTCTTTTTAGTACAATAGTGAGGTATTTTGAGCTGTGATTGGACGGCTTATAGTTTCAATTGCTTCTTTTCCTCCTTGTGTTGGCTAAACTGTTTGCAGTTGCAATTATGGCTTAGTTTCATTATGGCTCTTCTATTTTGTGTTAGTTCCTTATTTTTTTTAATTATTGAGACTAAGATAAAAGTGCAATGCTATCCCTTGATTTAGTTGTCATCATGCCCATTTACCTTTTCGTTGGAGAGAAATTTATGTTGCTAACACAAAGCTGTGAGAAACCTGCATAGTGGTAGGAAATAGAGATATGATCACGAGATAAAAGTGGTAATATGATTTAAGGAACTGGAGCAGTTTACTGTAAAATAACATTTTTCTTTTAAGAATGAGATTGTAAATAAAAAAACCCATTGAGGGTGCAAGTAGTGGCAGGCAGTTCAATTTTGTGCAAGCATAGTGTCATCAGTCATGGTATCCTTTATCATATTTTGTGCTGAAAAATAATATGCTACACGTCTTTAGAGGAGACTGCAACTTGAAATTGCTACGGTTTTAGTTAACATCATATTCATTCTTGATTTTACATATGGAGAAGGAAAAACATAATTGAGATCTTCGGAGTGAGCACCGAGGCAGATGCATCTGTAGCTTTGGAAAGTTGTATTGGTCCTTTGGTATTACGTAGCTTTTGCCTGTCTTCTAGTAGTTCAACCTGCATGCAGTCTATTAAAAAAGTTTTCTGTTCTAGGTAACTGGAAAACTTCTTTAGCCAGAAGCTGAATTTGAATGGAACTATGATTTGTGATTGTTCTTCATTTGGTATGCATGCTCCAATACCTGATTCAAGTGGTGATTAATGCATAACAATTAGCTTGTTATGTAACTCTTTTATGGTTCTTTGTGCTCAGTTCAAAATTTTCTCCATTAACTAAGTCTTTGAGTTGATGAAAAGAAACATTTTGGTTTCTCAATGTGATATCTCATTCCTTTCTTGATGTGCAAATCAACTGATGAAGCACTGGTATAAATTTATGTTGTTTCAGGTGTTAGTAGTTATTCTAGCTCTTTTGTCTTTCAAAATGGAGAAGGGGTACCCTGAGTTGTGTAATAACAGCACCACTAATTCCATCTCTTGTTTGCATAGATTAAGAAGTCTCGTGGAGAAACAACAGAAGTTTCTGCTGTCCTGAATAGCAAAATGGAAATGTTGCAAAAGGTGCCCTTTTGTTGAACTTCAGTTTACCAATCTCATTGTTGTTCCCATATTCTCTCTTGATTTTGCAGATACACAGCGTATATGTTTAAATTGGAAATTTGGGAAACTTTAATCTGAATGATGCCATACATCACCAGGAAAACATGGATTTGCTTGAAAGGGTCGAGACTTTGAAACAAGAGCTAGAAGCAGAGAAATTGAAATGCAGTATGCGAAATATGTAATTTCCTTCAAGGTATGAATATCTTTCATGCCAGAAATTAGTATCCATTTCGAGGCTAATCCAAGTATTATGAGTTTCTCTATAACCTTTTAAAAAAAGAAAAAAAAAAAAAAGTTTCTCAATAGCCATTACATAATTTCGTTGACAGTTAAATATGATGCAGATGTGTGACTTCACTTTACTACAGACTGAGCTACTTTTGACAAAGCCATTGGATATTCTCTAAAAGCTGGCTCATGAATCCATTCTTAACAATACCAATTATCAACCAAGATTACTAGGATATCAGTCTATGTACCAGTTCTTCACTGAAACGTCTGGGCAGCCATGCGATACAAAACTGATTTTCATTAGTGAGAGAGCAGATTGCATACTTGGATTTCGGAATTGGAAGCAGACATTGATCGACAGCTAGCTGCTATTGAAAAATCAAAACGTGTATGAATTAAGGTTGCAAGAATTTACCATGTTGCTCCTCCTCTGCTGGCGATGCCACCTTTTATTCCAAGATCTGAGGCTTGCTTTTGAGCTAATAGGCCAACAAATACTCTCAAAGTTTCTTTGTGTGATTCCCTTGTTTTTCAGCTTCTTCGTGTACTTGTAGATTGTTTTGGGTTAACTAAAAGCAGAACATATGAATCTCAAGTTGTTCGACATGCAGAACACCATTTTACAAGACTGTAAATAATTGATCTCAGAACCCAATTCTTGCGTAAATACAGAAGTGACTCCTTCGTGCATCATATCAAAAATGATCCATCTAGTGTAATAAATTTGCATCACAGTTCAGCACATTAACTTGTCTGCATAGGTATATACAAATTTCACCCGATAAATTATGCCGAGGCCAACAGTCCAAGAAAATCACTGATAATCATAATACATGTCATCTATGTTATTATAAACAGAAAGGCAAGTAGTTCTCATATCACAATTTGAATGTTCAAATTTGCCCCGTCTCTTATCTGAAAAACTTAATTAATTAAGTTAGTATTGCAACACATTAATGAAAAAGCTCCCCATTTCTTCAAAAATCTCTCCACTTTTTAACAACTTTCATCATTTGTTATCATCTTGGTACCTAAATCAAAACCTCCGCTAAGTACTGTTCTTTGTTCAAGAAAATAGAAGATATTTCAACATAGAAAAACTCACTTTACAAGTAGAATTTTAAAATATTAATTGAGTGTCTTCTTAGCATCCCTTAATGTTTATGGAAAAAAAAAGAAATAAAAAAAAGAAAGAAAGAAAACAAAAATTTCATTTGACATTTAATTTAGAAGGATTTGTTTTATTTTACGATTTTTTTATATTTATGCTTAACCCTCAAAGAATATTCATGCAGCGTAGCGCGACCCACGTACCAAACTACTAGTGAAATAACAAAGCATCAGGAAGGCTATGCGCATCATCGACTTTCATTTGGATATTTGTCAGAGACTCCCAGTTTTTCTTTACTATTTTGTTTGGGGCTAGCAGAATATATTCCTCCACTCATACGAATAATTAGCTCAACAGCTATTAGAAGAATATCTACCATGCAATCAAGCAGCTTCTCTAATACAAAAACAAACACTGCATCAGTAATATTCCTGAACCTTAACAGCTACAAGACTTCAAGAAGATCTTCATTCGAAACCACATTAATGAAATTAATATTAACAGAAAACAATGCATTTTCCGTCTCTGGGTAAAAAATATAACTCAAAATCACCAAATACACTTGACCACAAAAGTCACTTATATGCATAGCCATAGAGGAATCAGGAATATCTGGATCATTTTGCTTCACGACCAAAGCAAGAAACACCCAAATAGTATAAGTAGTGAAATCCAGTTAATAACAAAGTCCCTTCACGGCTTTTATTTTGTGATGCTTGCATTTTGTGCTACCGAGAAGCCAGAGACCAGAAGTTAAGCAGAAAGGATGGAGACACAGCAAACCAGCTCAGAAAAGCCATGGCTGTAGCTGACATGAATCTTGTGCAGTGGTTCAGGTTACATTTATCGAGATCATTTCCAATAAGGACGGTGATACCAGCCGATGCACAGGCAGCAGCAAATGTTAGAGTTGAAGTAATCTGCACCGGAGCAGTACATCTGTTTAAGACTTTGGGCAAGGGAACAATAAGAAAGCATGTAACTAATCACTTCAGACCATACCAAGTTCTGGCCATTAGTGTAACAATGTCTGAATAATGAATATGCAGACAGCATGTAGGAAATGACTCAACGGGATACAGCTCTGAAAAACTTCATTGATACATGCAATTGGGAAACCGATAGTTTGTGGAACTCCAGTAACATATACTTCATAATTAGTCTGTACTGCTTACACAAACTGAACAGTTGGAAAAAGTTTCAATGGTTTAATTGAAACACGTATTTGTAGTGAAAAGGTAACCAAAGATAAAAAAATTAAGCACATAATTGTGCATGGTTTTACTGTTACATCCTTTACCAGCAGACAAGTTAGCTAGCTATGATCCAGAAACTAGAAGCAGAATTTGAAAAATTTGACCCTAAACGTTGGGGTAACAAAAAAGACTGTTAAAGTTATCAAGTCCAAACAAATAATGCTTATAGAACAATTAGAAGATTAGACATATCTTTTAAAGTCATTGTTTCAACAAGGAGAAGTATTCAACTAGACAACTTGTAGGAGTTGAGAAGTACTATTGTCCATCAAACACGTTTTTCTTACCCCATCCCCGATGGCGAACAAACTGACAGCTCCAGCATTTCTGAAACTCCGTTTCACCAAAAGAGCATATATATCAGCAATAGCCAGAGACAGGCTCCATAAACTTTGCAAACCAACAGCAGCAACTAGATAGCTGATGGACAGAACAAAGATGTTTTAGACAAAATCTCTCTCAAAAATCATAATGCAGTATCTTATCAAGAGATACATAAACAATTCAAGTGCTTAATCGAGAAAAGTCGTGCTTCATTGGGACGACAAGATGAGGCTACAATTTCATTAAACTCATCATGCTGGTCAAGTATATTAGCCAAATCTACTACCACAATCCAGAAAACAAACACTAAGGTTAGATTCAGTAGAAAGAAACCTCTCAAGCAACTTCATCTCACTTTGGACCAAGCTATTATTCAGATAAAGAGCTATATAAAGTTACCATAATTGTTGCAACAGAGGCAAATTAAGAATATCCTGTAAAAAATTAGTTTCAGCATTCCTTTATGGTCTCTAATCTTGTCCTGTGCAGGAGATGCAGTGTTATAAAAATTGACGACTGAAACAAGTGAATTTGGTTCAAGAACATTATTGTTCTCCTCGTAAAATAGTGCCAAACACAACTGGAAAATCACGGTGAGCAGCAGTGATCAAAATACGAAGAGCAAATTATACACTAAAAAAAATCGCACACACATTGTCCTCAATGTAATGGCCTCAATGTTCTAGCCCCTTTCTTCGAAAATTCTGTTATTTTTTTTTTAAACCAACGCTATGACCCAAGTTGAGTGCAAATCACCAACTGCCATTTCCGTAAAATGAATACACTACCGATGTTAAGAACAACAAGCATTTCATTCCTATGAGGTCTCACTTTCATGATCAAAAGGTATGCCCTAGGCTTCCAATTACTGGAAAATCTTATGATGGATCTGCATTTTCTTCAACTACTACACTATTTTCGAATGTAGGGATCGGTTGCTGGTAAGAGCTCCATTTCATCACTCACAAGCACAACAGAAAAGGTAAAGTTTTTCTCCTACGACCGGCATCCTCCGATTTCGATTCAAGGGAAAAAGCGATTCTTCAACCCTGCGCTTTACCTTTTCACTTTATCGAACCCTAAACCCCAATTCAAAAAATAAAAAATAAAAATTACTAAAAATCAACAACATATAAAACTCAACCGGAAGGCGGTCACGGAGGGGAAATCCGAGGTGGTGGCCATGACGCAAAGAGAAACAGCGGCGAAGACGAACTGGCAGAGGCGGAGGAAGAGTGCGCCGGTGGTTCCTGCCATTCCCTGTACGTCTTTCATCCTAACCCTGGGTGGTGCTTCCTCTCTTGGCAGAGGAGCCTCCGTCACCGGGTGCACCGCCGGCCCGCTCATTTGCTTATTCCTTCAATATTTTCCTGTCAAATGAAACAACCGAAACATAAAATTTGATACTAATTCAGCTATGGAATGACGTAATATTCTAATCTGTTTTCTTGACAGAAATTTGAATGACTTTTGTGTCATTTTTGAGGAGGGGCGGCTCGATCCATTGGAGGCCTGGCAAAAATAAAAAATTTAAAAATTGAGGCTTAATTATAAATTTTATTTTTTTAACAAAAACCCAAATGAGACATCTGCTAACCTTTTTATAGGCCAACAAAAAGGCTCAAAAGAAAAAGGTTTGGCATAAAAATACATGGCATATAAAATGATCTAAGATTTAAATTTAAAAATTTTTTTTATACTCCTTGATATTTTCTCTTCATATTTGATATGTTATCATATTATTAACCTTTTAAATTATCAATATCAAAACTAATGTATTTTATTTTATCAACAATACTTTCAAAAAGGACCTTTCCACTTGAGGATTGACCCATTAGAAGAGAAATGAAGGCTCTAAATAAA
Source organism: Handroanthus guayacan (assembly GCA_014898755.1). Lineage (NCBI taxonomy): Eukaryota > Viridiplantae > Streptophyta > Magnoliopsida > Lamiales > Bignoniaceae > Handroanthus > Handroanthus guayacan. Next base: position 146,923 of record JACFYI010002424.1, read on the forward strand.
AAAGAAAAAGAAAAAAAAAGAACTTTTGTATTAGCATACAAAAGTATACTTCATGTAGATGATATACTTAAAAATTAAATCATATTTAAAGATTAGAAAATATAATACTTGACTTTTTTCAGTAATTTATTTTTTAAAATAAATACTTAATTTTTTCATGTTTAAATTAGCAAATATTTATAATCAAAGTCCAATCTAATAACACAAAAGAATGTAAGTACAAACTTATTTTAGGGGATTGCATATTATTCTGCATAACCATTCGCAAATAAGTAAATAACGGAAAGTAAAAATAC
>JACFYI010002424.1:163014-181993 GCA_014898755.1 Handroanthus guayacan
ATCATTTTGTAACTAATCAAGTTGGAATTTTCACAATCAAAATAATATCTTTTTTCGTTCAAACCGTGGGTTCTTTGCTTTTTTTTTTCCCTTTTCTTTTGTGAAAATTTATTAACTATTTTTTGTCTTTTTGTTATACTGCTCGGAGGATTATTCATCATATAAGTGCAATAAGGTGATTTAAGAAAAAATTAATTATATTAAAATTTCAATTAAATCCTTTTTTTTTTTTTTCTGACAAAAGTTTCAGATAAGCATCCAGTAGATTGAGTTGTTTTCAATAAGAATATATCACCAGCAACTAAAGATAATTTTTTAACTTAATAAAAAAATTTCAAATTTCTAAAAATTCACAATTTGGTCCAAATTGACTTAACTGAAATCAAGCACCATCTTCAAATATATATATATATATATATGAGGCATTCTATTTTCGATGGCCCTAGGCGGCCGGCTTACTTGGCTAAAAGTTGAGCCGCTTCTGTCCTTGATCCATTAATTAGAAGAAATTTCAATACTCGAATCGAAATGTGATATGCATTTCGTAAATATAAGAAAATTTTGTATATTTAATGATAGGATAGTTTTTGCGATGACATACCTTTTAATATGTAACATGAACCGGGCCTCATGTGATTAATCAAACTATAATTAAATTAGAGATTATACCCAATTGAAAAAAATACAGATCCTTAACATCAACAATGATAATATAATAAATTACAACATCAATAATAAGGAAAAAAGAAGAAGACGTCAATCCAACGTTGTTGTTGGGAGTTTCACGTGATCCAACTCCAATCTATTACTTTTTACTGGGTTTCTGGGTTTTGTTTCTATGTCGATTGTCGGGTGTTTGTCAATTAGTATATAAAGAAATATTATTTACTGCAATTATATGTTATCTTTACCGGTAGAATACAGGTATTCTTGTACGTATAAGGAAGGAAATTATAGTTATACGTCAAATCAAGATTCTGAATCACTTCAAATTCCAATTTAAATAAGCAGAATATTAGAATAGAGAGCAAATTTGTATGGTAGTTAGAGGCAAAGCAGGTGAAAATTATTAATTAGCGAAGAAATTAAGGATAGTTAATTAAATTGAGACAGCGCGGTCTTCAACATGCCGCAAGGGATGCAAATAAATCCTCCTTCTGACGCTGCCCGCACGTGGACATATTATTATCGGGCCCCACTTTTGCTCTCCACTTTCACGTGCGGCTAATTTTTAAATTTTAATGTCCAATCCAAAACAAAAAACAGAAAAAAGAAAAAAAGAAAAAAAAAACAGAAAAACATATTTAATTCTCCACTTGTTTATTTTATTTTAGTTATTTTTTTTGGAGTAGTTCACTATTCATTAAATTTTGATTACGCCACTTGTTTATCGAAACAAAAGGATATGTGGTATCTCACCCCTTACAAGTTTATTTGTTTTTTTTTTTTTTGGGTGCATTATGTTTGGAATAGGGATAGAACCAAGAATTTTAATTTGGGGGCGAGTCCGAATTTTTGAAAATTTAAATATTCTTCTACTAATTTCGTCATATACATAAAAATATGAATTTCAAAATCTTGAGAAAGAGAGGCGATCTATGTAATTTCAAGAGTGACGAAAGTATAATTTGATTTAAACCTATATATAAAAAAAAAATAAGAATTTTGAAATTTCAAGTGAACTACTAGAACATACAAGTACTCTTAAGTGATTTTCATGTGAAATATACCATCAAAAAATTAACATATATGCAACTCCTCAATGGATTTTGAAGCTAAATATGTTATTGAAAAAATAATATGTGATTTTTATATGTCTAGGAAAATGACATGCTCATCGTGTTCTCTCATGACATTTTAAGATATTCATTTTAGAAAATAGGCGTTGACTGAAAAATAACCAGAATATCCTTTTAGTAAGACACAGAAAAATGTTTTGATAATCCATTCATTGCATATTTCATCTGAAAAATTAACTTGACCACAATTTTAAGTTAAGGGAGAAATGCTATTAAATCGTTTTTTTGTTTTTTTCAAAATATATATGTATATATATATAAAGTACTAAAGTTAATGCAAAATTGCAAACTTAAAGGGCGAAGTACCCGTGACAAGTAATAATTATAGTTGAAACATCATCGTCAGTGTAATTAAACTTGACTTAGTTGAGTTACCAGGAATTGCGGCACTTGAATAGGGTATTTACGTCAGTGTTTGAAGTTAATGCCGGGTTTGGTCCTAACACGTGACCCCTGTCCCTTACTCAACTCCTCTTCCCGTTTTGTTCAGATTTTGACACGCACTTATTTATCTTTTAATCATATTTAGTCAACTCTCTGATGATTTTATTTCACCATTTCCTTTCTAGATAATAATAATAATCGTGCACGAAAGATGTTGCAACAGATCCTATACACACATAAAAATCTATATATGTTTGCTTGTTCTACCTTAATACCACCAAAAAAATAAAAATAATTTTTTTTCTAGCGAATTTGATAAAAAAAAGATCTAAAATATTCCAAATTTTGGCCCAAAATTCAAAACCAAACTTTTTGAAATATAACAGTGTGTGTATATATATATATCGTAAAGTAAAATATTGATATTATCATATATGGTTTATCTTTTAATTAGACATATACCTAACTAAATGATATAACATGAGACGTTCAAAAATAGGAATCTATGGAAAACAAAGTATAACCACGAACATTTGATGGCATGGTTGGAAAGAGAGAGAATTTTGCAGACAACAAACGAAATATAAAAACCATTTACTTCAAACTTTTCACTGTACAAAGAAAATTCATTTCACTAACAGTGAAAAAATTGAAAACTTACCTTCACAACAAATAAATAAAGAAGTAAAAAGGTACACAGAAATTGCCTTCTTAGAATATCATATAGAAATCTTAATAAAGCAAACTTGTTCTTTACAGGGATTAGAAAACAACTAACACAAAACTTTCAAACATACTGCTCATTTCAGACAAACCTTGTTTTCATTTCCATTTTGCAATTTGAGGATTCCATGGCTGCAAAATTAGGAGCTAAAGCTCGTAGCAAACTCAGCAACTTGGTTAGAATAGAAAACCAACTTATTTGGTCAAAAAGAACTATACTCCTATGTTGTCGCTGCTCGAATCGGCTAGAATCGTCAACCTTCTCGCTGTTTTCACGAAGTTACTGCAGGATAACAAGGAAATGAAGAGCTTTAGAGAAATGCAACAATGAGATACGAGCGCAGAAGTAGCTAAACAGATCTCACCTAAAAGGTTCGTCACCAAGTTGCCTGACAACGCCTGTGGCATCCCGATAGAGAACACGGTTTAGAATTTCTGAAACTTCGATCCCGAACATATTTGCCAACTTTTCATACAATTCTTCATAGGAACCAAGCAATTTAAGATCGAGAGTTCGACCAACATTATCGGATTCCATAAAAACCTTGCAGTGGCCTGTCTCCAAGCTGAGCTCCGATTGAAATCCTTCACATGACGAGCGTTCCGTTGCTTCGTTCTGATTAAAAGCCGAACCGGATCCGTCAGAAGTATTTCCCTTGTTATCCGCATTTCCATCTGACGAACTATTTCCCGTCCGGGCCGGGGAAACAGTATCGCTGGAGCAACTCAGAGAAATCTGCTTCTCGGTAAGTATCGGCCGACCAAAAAGCACAAACGGGGCTGCCTTCCCGTTATCAGGTTTTTTCAATTCCTGAGGTGAGTTTCCCATGGTTAGAAGACAAGAAACGTTATCGTTACTGCCAGGCTTGGGAATGATGGGACTGGAGGTGCCGGAAGGTACTGGAACTCGGTCGAGCGGGAGAAAACCGACTGGAAAGAAACCTGATTGCAGTTTATAATCTGATAACGATAAACCGTATTGAGCATGCCTGGCTCCCTGCATGCCAGCAGGAATGTTGTTAGGAAGACATCCAAAGGGGTTGCTCGACCCGAGAAGGTGGTTGCTGGAAAATGGCGGCAATGAAATTTGGCTGTCGAAGGGGAATTCAGGATGCTGTGGTAATCTTAATTTTTTACGAGGGGGCGAGAAAGGGGAGAGGTGGATTGCAGGCATGTTTGAAACTAATTCGACCAACCAGGGGCTGACACGTTTCACGTTTTGAAGTAGATCCGGCTCATCCCAAATGACCTGCAAGGATTCACGTTAAGAAAGCTCAAAGCTTAGTGAGAGATTTATCGAGAGCCTATTGAATACATACACTACTTCCGATACTACAACGAGTGACAACTTCTTCTGATATTATCGATTTCTAAGCATAAATTAAATGAGAATCTATGACATTATCTTTTACACATATACAACAGGAAACAAGATAAAAAAATACTGCAGAAAATGCACTTAAGAGAAAGAGTGGAACTAATGAGAATAACTCATGTAAAACTATGGCAGTTCATCTTAAGGAACTTAAAAATCCTTAAAAGAACAGAAGAGATATGTTCAAACCTAAGCAAGTACCTCAGAGCAAGGAAAACAAAGAAATATTATCATGAAACTGCAAGAATTTGGTATCAGAAACTCACGCTGACAGTACAAAGCAGCACTAATACAAGAGAGATGTTGACATAAGTAATAACAACGAATTGCAATGAGATTCATTTGACACAAGCAAATTACCTGGAGTAGCCTCCAGGGAGAATCGGGCCACCGAATAGGATCAGCAACCTGAACCGACGATATGGTTCCCATGAACCAACTTATTCGCGAAGAATCCTCTGTCTCAAATGCCATCTTGAACCTCATACCCGAGCACCACCGAATTTGTAGTGCTGCTTTCACTAGAGAGGCCTTCACACAGAACTCGGGAGTGCTAGCTCGAGGATAGTAAACCACATCGAAGGGATGTCCGTTTGCAGCAAGAGTCACAGCTTCGATTACGGCCTCTGCTTTCACTTTTCCCCTCCCAACCCAACTCCCATTGGTGTTCCTATTCAACTTGCTCTCGTCGTCCCTCAAAAACGCTGAAAACCCTCCATATGGCACAACGGAGTTGCCACAGGCCGGATTCCACCCCGATGCCATTTCTGGCCCACCACCGATTCCCCTTTTAGCTCGTCTGATTCCGACACACAGATCACCATTTTCTGCCCTCATAAACACAATGGAATCACCTGCCACAAGCTTCTTATGGTTCACAAAAGTGCTCCATCCTGTTGTCAAGAGATGCCGCCTAGGTGTTCCTCTGTATATATGTCTGAACTTCCATGTCTCCCCATGAACATCCTTTGCAAGAATTGTCTGAACTGGAGGATCAGCAGAATAGTCCAGTCGAGGAAATATCGTCTCTGCACAATACCTAGGCACTGAAAACCCCCCACCATTGTTTGCGTCAGATTGCGTCAACGTCTTAGCAAATGACGTGGGCTTTTCTTGATTTTCCGAACCACTAATCCCAACAGCTCCATCATCATCAAAACCAACCTCGTTAGTAATGGGAACCAATCGAATTTTTGCAAATACCTCATCTGTCTCAGGATCTGCCATGAACTTAACCGCAGATACTCTACAGGGAATGTAAGGTGGAATCCTAGGACAATGTCTAAAATCAACATTTCCAGAAGCATGCTCTGAATGGCCCTGAGGGAAGTAAAACACCTTCGAATTCACTGACGGCATCTGCACCATGCTACCGGCACAGGCATGCCATAACTGAGAATCCAAACATTTCTCAGTTTCTTTCATTTTTTCTTTAGATTCCATAAAGGTAATCATTTCAATCAGAAATTTTTATAACAGCAATCAAAATCCAAACTCAGTTCATAAAAGGTCCACTCTTACAAGTCTTGTTTTTCAGACATCATAAAGAAATTGCTGTCAAAAAAATAAAAACAAATTTCTCAGAACTTCAAGAATCAAAAAGAGAAAAAGAAAAGGACATTGAATTGTCAAGTTTCAATCTCTTACCTCCTTATTGGAAGAGGCCAAAGAATCCCATCTGCAGGAACAGCGAAATAATCATATGGTTTCTTGATAACACCTCAACAAACAGAGCAATTATATTTGTCTCTCCTAAACAATCAAAATCCTTATTTTTACAAAATCAGTCAAAAAAGTTTCTTGTTTATCTTCAATTTGACCACTCAATATCCATAAACTCCTCATCTCACCACAAGAAACCCATGACTTAGACCAAGAAAATTTTTAGTTTTTACCCCACTTTCACAAACAAAACCAACACTAAATAAAAATTAAATCTTTACAACTTTTTCTCCACAAAATTGAAAACCCACGTCCAAATTCTATGCTCTTCCACTTCTCTGAAAAAATCACTCAAATTTACAACTTTTCTACAATAAAACCAATAATCACAAGCCAAAAGTACATTATTCAGAAAAATTAAGACAAAAAGGAAAAGAAAGTGCTTATAGAAGGCAAAAATCCAAGCAGAAAACAAAACAGATGAAAATCCGATGATGTTCTTTCACTTGAACCCGCTCTTTCATTCTCCCCAAATCACACTCAACTCTTTTCACAGATATAAAGCTCCCTCTTTCTTTCTTTCTCTCTCCTCCTCTGCAACTACTTTATCTCTCTATATATATGTATATATATAAAAGTATGTACGTGAAGTCTTCACACGTACGTAGACAGAACGAAAGTGTCTTTTAGCAACAAGTCTTCCTAGTTCCCCCGTTTTTTCTTTTTCACCTGATGAGCTTTTATTGCAGTAATCCACTTCTTTTTTCAAATGGGATAAATCATAAATAAAATATTTCTTACCTTTTTCTTCGGATCTGAAGAAACTTCTGATGTACCTTCAGCAGCCAGCATAACAGCAAAGATCTTAAACCTAGCCTAACCTATTTCACATTTTTTTTTCTTTATTTAATAAATTATTCGTGTTGGTTATCCGCCCTATTTGTTTAATGATTATAATATTAATATATTTATTCTGTTGCTTACGGTGTCGGAGTTAATTTGATATTTTCTTGATTGCGGTAGTTCAATTAATTTAATCAATTTCTCCCACAGTTTTGAAAGGACCAAGGTATTGTAGTGAGTGAAACAGTGTAAATTAATTAGTCTACTCTATCGTTGTTATTTTTATTAATCCACACTCTATATAAAGTCTGCGAACCAAAGATAATTATTTTAGTAATATATTTTCATTTTGTATTATATCTCTAAATATTAATTTTTTGCTAAAAACTACGTACAGCATAATAAAAAATCAGTGTATTACTAATTTATGTACTTATATTAAAATATGTGTATATTTATATTAAATAGATTGATAATATTTTAATGATTAATTACATACAAATCAACTTTACATTATATTTTAATATATATAAAATTTATATGAATTTTTTAATGCATACACATCTAGTGTGCAGTAGATACTAGTATAAATATAAATAATTAAAAGGGGTCACATAGAAAAAAAATTAGGGTTAAATTCACTTTGCCCCCCTCTACTATAGTAATATAATCAAAAACCCCCCTGTATTATGTAAAACTTCAAACACCCCCCCAAACTCCTCCTAAATAATGGCTTATGTCCATTTTGCCCCTCTATATATATATATATATATATTGCATGATTTTATTTTATTGCACAAAATAATGAAGACACAAAAATTCACTTGGGAATTATAATTATATGAAATTTTGGATAGATCAATTTTATAAATCATCACTAACAACTATATATTATATTTAAAATTCGCTTGGGAATAAAAATCCCCATGAATTTAAAATTCTAAAAATGTTCTCAACTACTTGGAAATAGAAAATGATTCTTAAATCAATAAGTCATAATATAATTTATAAAATTGACTTAGAATATTATTGTATTAGTTCAATCAGTTAGTATATTCAATATTTAAATCTTATACATTGGGGGTTTTTTTAATTAATCTTATTATGTATTAAAAATTTTGAAAAATGTTAACAAGCATAGAATTATGTGAAAAAGCAAATATTATTTGAATATTTTATGACCATATATATATTAAAGAAAAAAAGAAAAGAAACAATAGAATGGTTAAATGCATTATTTTATTGTTAAAACAACACACTAAGATAGATTCAAATAATCCCATTTGCCAGTTTTTTTCCTTTTTTGTGTCTTCATTATTTTGTGCAATAAAATAAAATCATGCAATATATATATAGAGGGGCAAAATGGGCATAAGCCATTATTTAGGAGGAGTTTGGGGGAGTGTTTGAAGTTTTACATGGTACAGGGGGGTTTTTGATTGTATCACTATAGTAGAGGGGGGCAAAGTGAATTTAACCCAAAAAATTACAAAAAGATATTCTATCTCCTTTGTGTTTATACGAATCTGGTGTTCATATTTGTTTTTCTAATATATAAATATATTTTACCTCTTTATTTGTAATAATAGTAATAATAATATTCTTTAACTATTCGATTGATTTTTTTTTTTTTTTTTTGTGATCCATACATTTAATAAATTAGTAATAAATATAAAATTAAATATAGACACCCATAAATGGCACAGAATCCCCTAGTCTTTATTACTTTAATTGAGGCAAGTCAATAGTCTAAAAGCAAGATAGTTTTAATTCTTTAGTAGATAAAGAGGTGGGGCATTTAACTATGGTTAAAACATGTTTTGACTAGAGTTGGATACCACCAACTAGCTTAATTAATATTGTCACAAAATATATTAATTCATTTGTTAATATATGAATTTTTCGTCAGACATAAAATATTTAGTTTCATGAAATATTATTCGATCAAAGAGAATTTTTGTTTTTATGATAAATCATATTAATGAATGAAAAAGAAGTAATGAACTTAAAAATTTATTTAAATTCTCAACAGTTAATACATAACAAAATTTGCTATAATTGATATTGAAAAAAAAAATTAAATAAAAAATAGTTGAGATTTTGCAAGAATAATTTTCAAGATTTTAGGACGTGGTTGTTAAAAACTTAAGGAGAGTTGTTTTCTTTTTTTTTTTTTTTCCCTAATAAGGAAAGTGTGTTATGCAAATTTAACACCACGGTTAGGAACAAAGTCAAGACCTTTGATCAAGTAGAGGCGAGATTGAATTTTTTAAAATTTAAATATTTTTTATTTATTTTCTCATATATATAAACATGAATTTCAAAATTTTGACAGCAACTATGGCCCCAATCCCTTTCATGGCTCCGTCCCTGACAAGAGTTGAGAAAAGGAATAGAATTGAACAATAGAAACACTGTTCTTTTGCCTTCTCTTTTGCCTCATTTTTCTCATCTCTTAAAGTGTCTATGTTATTCGGACACATCAAATTATGTGTTGGAAAGTAAAACAAAAATGAAGAAAAACAAAATTGGAGCACAAGGATTTTTTTTCCTTTTTTCTTTTTTAATATTGTACAAGATTTAATTAAATTATAAAATTAATTAAAAAGTTGTTATTTATCTGGCCTGGAACCATATTTCCACTCATATTGCAATTTTAATTTTTCATCCTTTATGGATCTTTTTCTCCAACAATATCATGATTAAGACAATAAAATTATCTAGTATTTTGATTGATTTTAACATTTTCTAGTCACAACATCTACAGCGATATTTTATCTCAAAGAAATGTACCCAATATATTGTGTCTTAAAATTATTAACAAATAACGTATTTCATGTCGATATCGTATTATGTGTGTTTTTATGTCCGCTTTCATGCATTATGGATAAGTTCCACTTTATGAAATTACATGAAATAATAAAAGATAAGTATGAATAACGTAAAATGTCTACTTTTTATATAAAAAGTAAAAAAAAAAAAAAGGAATAATTAATGTATATTGCTTTCAAGATTTGATCTTTTTCTGTCAGTTTATTATTTAGTCCACGGAAAGCTCTTAATGTAACCAATATGATTATGCCTGAAATATACATGTTCATTTCTTGGTTGCTGCTATAAAGCTACTTTAAAAAAGACTAACAAGTTGTTTAAGCAACTAATGCATCTTTTTGTTTGATACTGATAAGATTTCATGTCGATAAAATATATAAATAATGATCTTTTTATATAGTTTTAGATCATTTTTATCTTTAAGTTAATTTTTGAAGTGAGTTACATCTAAAATTCATTTTAGGGATAATTATCAGAACACCCCCGAGGTTTGGATAATGATCATTACATTTCATATCAATTACCATTAGTTCACCTAACGCATAATTACAACTGCATCCTTTTAATCGACCCATAGTTACAAGTGAACCCCCTTACTCATGGGATATGCTTGCAATGTTTCAAGATTTTTAGAGGGCGTCTTTGTAATTATTTGTCAACTGATTTAACAATAGGGTCTTTAATGGTAATCATTCACCAACTGAATTAACAATAGATGGTGTAATAATGAGTTTCCAAACCTCAGAAAGTATTTTAATAATTATATCAAAACTCATGAACTGTTGAGGTAATTATACTTTCATTTAAATATGGTACAAAGTTAGACTCATTTTTACTGTTGGACTACCCAGTTTTGGGCCATCTAATTTTCGTTACCCAACACTCCAAATGTTTAACTATAAAGTCAATTAGGTCTAAGGTTCATTTCCAATAATAATAGAAGGATTTTCTCAAAAATAAGAAAATCTTTTGTTAATTTTGTGAGAATTGAAACAAGAACTGTATATAATTCCCATTACTTGAAACTTTATTCTTCACTATTCAAATTTATTTTCCAGGTAATTTTACCATGGAAACCATTTGTTTGGTTGTGAACTATAGAATGGATTTTTTCCTAAAAAACTATAGAGAAGTAAAAAGAAAATTAGAAATTTTTTTATTTGAAAATTATATGGAATAGTTAGAATGTTTGGGGGAAAAAAATAGTTGAAGAACCAAAAGACAAAAAATCTTAATGAACGTTAAATACATACAAAAATACTGAATGCTGCACCTGTTGGGCCAGAGCTATTTTCTAAATTATTAACCATCTTCCTCTTAAAACAGAGTACTGATTGTAAACATTGCAATTTGACTAAATAAAAAACTTTTGGCAAATATTTCCTCTCAACTTGAACTACAACCTGCCTCTTATTATTATTATTATTATTATTATTGTTACTTATTTTTTGTTATTTTATTTTATTTTATTTTTATTTTTATTTATTTTTTTTGTTGGGCTAAGGACCACGGTGCAGGGTCATCATAGCTGTCAGTTCAATATATACCTTTATATATATTCTTTTGACATTCAACTAACATAACTACCAACAAGCATGCACTCTTTTGCTTTTCAAGACTTTGTACCCAATATCAAACTTTCAACTTCCACTCAATTACTTCATCAATTCTTCAAAGAATTTGTAAACTGCAATTCAATTGTCAGAAAATTACAACTAAGAAGTGTGAATTTGTACAAAAAGGTACCTTTTTTGGTGTATTGACATTGATAGGAATAATTACCTCAATAATTTTTTAGGTTTGATTTAATTACAAAACTACTCTTTGCGGTTTAGAAAATTATAATAACAATTAATCAATATTCTTAGTTCAGATGACGAAAAATTTAACAAGTGAATTGGGGTACTACTGTTTACATAATTTTCATTAAGTTCTTCATAAACTGAACTAATTATAGGTGAAATTATTGAAATATTTTAAATCAAAGTTGGTGTTCTAGTAATTAGGTTATACCTTAAGGGACATTGAGACTTGAGATAATTATCTCATGTTAATATCCACTGGAAAATCCTAAATACGATGAAAATAAGATAAAAGAATGATTCCTTTATTTGTTATCTGTATTCTTTAAAAAAAAGTGCCTTTTTTTTTTCCTAGTCAAGCATGCAACCATAAAATTTATTTCAATATTGTTTTTGAATGTGGTTCTTTATTTTACATGTATAACAACAGGACCAAAATTCAAGGAGACTGATATGCAAAATTAAATTTAAAAATATATTATGAAATTTTGCAGACATTCTTATATTATGAGAATGAAAAAATAATTTTACGTGCTAAATATCCACATCTAATGAGATAAGGCCAGGAACATTACCCCACCCGAAATCATTCAGGTTGTTGCAACTATAGTTTAATTTAATGGCCATATGAATTTTATGAATTAGAAAAATTGAATGAAGGACAAATTCTAGGCCCCTACAGTTAGCATTATGCTTGAGTAAGTCTTATTTATTCTTAATATAAATTGTAATAATTAGCTTTCCAATGCTAAATAACAATAAATTATAAGCAATGTGCTGAAAACTCTAGAACTTGGTAATTTTTTTTTCCTTTTAGAGTAGTAAATACAATATTTAATTAATACATAAATAACAATAGAAAATTAATACATTTAAAAAAAAAAATCCTCAACAGCCTATTATACAGTAGAAAAATTTTGAAACTCATAATCAGATACTGGTGTGAATTGAATTTGTGACTTTTAGGTTAGGACAAGGTCTTATCAACAAGAATTTGGATGTTGATCCCTTTCATTGGAGATCGAAAAATTTTAAATTTAAAGAGTATCAAAAGCAAGTAATTTTCATTTTACAAGTAAATTAATCCGAAATTGAACCACTTGATTTAATTACAATGTCTTGAAACTTAAAGCTCCCAAAATTTGTCATACCTACTGCACTATCAGCTGTATTAAGTTTCAAAACGTTAGAGGGCGGATGACTAAATTTATTTAAAAATTTTGTGAACTTAGAAATAAAATGTATTTTGCCCATGAGCCCTAATCTAATTGGTTAGAAGGATGTCTTATGACCATGAGATCATAAGTTCGATTTCTCCCTAATGTGTGGAGCATTTTATTCTACTGAATAGTAGTGTGGTTTGATTTTCTACTGTATAGTAGCTTGGTTAGAGATTTACTTCTTAGTTATTGATATCAAATATTATTAATTTGATATATTGATATTAGGAATTTGATGTATTGATTATCTCCCTCTAAAAAAAAAGAAATAAAATGTATTTTGAGCTCAGATATTGCATTAATTTATTTTAAGAATAAGTTCTTAAATTATTTGGATAAAACAAAATTTTAGAATTTATAAGATGAATTAATTAGTAATAATATCATACTTGTTAAAATAAAAAATTAAATAATATTTCAAATTTATTCTTATTTTTTTAATTAATAACTTATAAGATTCTATTATAAGTTCAATTCTTAAAATTTTTGTCTACATCTTACATTCACTACAAAATAATTGAACTTTTATAATCTAAAAATTAAAAGCCATGATAGAAATAATAGTCAATAACCTAGAATTAATAGTTTTGGTGGAAGCGATGACCTATGGTCCAACAAGTCGAGGTGAAAAAATTATTTACCTTGTTTGACACTTAGGTGAAAGTATTCACTACGACCATATGGTGTAATGGATTTTTTACAACTCTTATCAAAACTATACATTATTGGCACGGTGAAAATGTAACAAATAGCTTTCCATTATATCAACTTTCAATTGTAATAATTACTCAAACTTCTATAGTGATCTAATGGAATGATTTCAAAGTTTATAAAATATTAGACTTATTTACAATGAAAACAAGAATTTGTATACTCGCACAAACTAGGTTTTATTCTACTCAAAATAGACTCGAGTATGGTCTAGTTTTCCAGATGAGGAGCGTATCCGCGTGTATTGGTATAATAATGTAGAGTAAATATTCTAAGGTGATGATTAGGACGTGACGAATGGCATAGTCTGGGTCTTGACATTATTATGTCATAAACTAGGAGCACTGCCAGAGTACAGCCGCAGCCCACAACGAAAACGACTCATGGACCATATCATGCATTGCCACCCAGCTTACCCATACCATCAATACGTCTATGTACATCCAGTACACACACCCATAGGCACACGTATTTGTGTGTGTTTCATTGTATATTTAACCAGTACTCACAGTCACTCCAGTACAAAAATTTTTTGTACATAAGTACTATGTGTATTCGACTGCTGGAGGTTGGCTTAGGTAAAAACATATATACATACATGTATATAGGTAAGGGATAGTTACCTCAATACTTCCTAAGATTTAGCATAATTACCTAGACACTTTTTTCACCCCTACTGATAGGTCAGCTAATGGATAATTATTATTCCACTTTCTAAAAATTATGAAATATTACAAGTAAATTCTCTAGACGATGGGATATGACTGCAATTATACATAAACTCAGATATGTAATTGTAATTATGCATCATATTAAATTAGCGATAGGGGATGAAAATATGGTAATTATTCAATTCTCATGGAGTGCTTTGATAATTGTGTCAAACCTCAGTATGTGTTGAGACAATCAAATCAAAGAAAAGGAATTGAATTGAGAATTACTATTTAGGCAGTTGTAGAACAGGCAAGGAGCGAGTCTCGAAATTGCGAAAATGAACAATTAGCTAATGATGTCATGGGTATGTATTCCCGTAGAAAAGCCACATATATAGTGCAATTAACAAATTTCCCAGAGAGAAAAAATTACTGATAGCTAAAACATGGAGAGATAATTAGAGATTATTTAAATTTGGATCTTGTATTTTAGTACATATGTCATATCTTATTCATTGAACGAAAATATAATCAAGTATATTAGAATCAATTTTTTATAAGAAAATATTTTATACAATTAACATGTCTCTAAACGAGATGGAATATATATTGAAAAATAAGTCCAAACAAAGATTAAACACTTGGAAAGTGTGATATTATAGAAGTATATAGGGGTATGATCTTTTTCATCAAGTACATAGTAGATATTTTTATATTATATATGGAGCCCACATTACTGGTGCTGTCTCGTAGTTAACAGAGTTAATATTGTTAAATCTCGAATTATGCCCCGTAACGTCTTATCACTTATGCGATATACATGATCAATATATGCTGCAAAATCTGTCACAAGACATAAATGAAATTTTATGAAATTTTACCTTGGAAATAAGTTTTGAATGATTAAAAAGGATAGGTCAAGATGTTTGACTAATATTTGACATGAGATCAAATTTGGCATCATCGTAATTAAGCCTTCAGTCGAAACGTTTAAGAAAACATTTATCACCTTCCATCATTAAATATGAAATGCCAAATGTACTCCACATATTATTTTGCTACTCAAAGAATGATACAGAATGAACAATCTATAAATTATATTGCGAATATCGTTCTTAAAGACTACTTCATGGTATCAATATTTATATTTACTAGCCTCTAATGCACGCTCTTTGGGCTTGCATAAAATTAAATAACAAAAAATATAATACATATTTGCCAAGGTGTATTATACATGTAATCTTTGTATATTTAATAATATAAATATAATTAAAATATCCAATATAATTTCATATTATTTAAATAGAGATGAATTCACTTTTTATTGAATTATGAATGATTATTAGAATGAATTAATACTAAGAGATATTTCAAAAACACTATATGAAAATATATTACTAAAAGGTCTAATGCTTTATATACGGTAGATTTATAACTGACACACAACATTCATTGGCGACAATGAGCCCATTCCCCTGGTCCTCTCTTCCCCTAACCTTCTTACAACTGAAAATAATAAAGTTAAAAAAGAGAAAAATAAAATAAAAAAAAGTCCGTAGATTGTTACGAGTTATTGCAAGAAATGGCCCACGTCAAACGTTAGTGGGTTTTGTCCCGGTAGTTCTTGATTCATAATGCGACTATTCGCGTGTGCACTATTGCGCGCACACCGCCTCTTGCAGACAGCTAACCCACCCACATGGAGGAGGGGCTCACGCTTCATCACTACCATATCATACTTGTTTGATCTTCCATATGCGTTCCGTGACAAAATTGAATTTTTTTGTTAGTTTGCTGTGTATATTTATTGGCAAGTTTCTTGTTAGTACTTAACATATATCATCACTAATACATTTATTTTTTTGTAGTAAAATTTGATATCATTATCATTATGAGCGTGTTTAGCATTGCTTTTTGTTATAGCTTTTAGCTTTTAACAACTGAAAAATGATTTAGAGAGTACTTGGTAAGAAGATGTCTGGTGTTGTTTTTAACAGTAGCTTTTAACTTCTAACTATTAAAAATAATTTTGAAAGTGTTTAATAAAGTAATTTTTACTTGTGCAAAAGTGATTTCAGAAATGTAATTATGCTTTTGAAAAAATAAAGTTAAAATGAGACAAAAGAATCTAAGGCATCAGTGCTTTAGATTCTGCTTTTACTTTATCAATTGCATTTGATAAACTACAAACATTCGCCATTACTTTTGTAACATTTTTTGTGTTAATTTTAGTTCCAAACACCATAACTTTTCTTATTCATTCTTATTATCAACCTACCTAAATGAAAATTTGTTATTTTTCAAAGCAAAAGCAACGACAAACGCCCTGTATAGGTCGTTCAAGCTATGGATTTGTGATTTTCTTTTTCTGTTTTAGTTATTGAAAGGAAGAAAAGCAAAGATGACCATCAGTCTCTTTTATCATGCCATGTTCGGTCTCTCTTATTCAATCACCAACATATCAAACACCTTCATCAACTGGTATAAACATTGTTTGATCAGTACAACACCACCAAAGAGCCCGGTACGTTTCGCAGAAGCCAGTATTTGTCCTTGTCCAAATTTGAAGTTGTTAGACCACACCTATGGTGTGTGAAATTGATAAATGAATGTAAGAATAAAGACAATCATGTACAAATCTGGTAATTTCTTACTGAAATAAACCGTAGATCGTACTCTATATACTTCGGTCCATGCTACTGTTCCTATACAGTGACACAGTGGAAATCCTTCTCCCCTTTGTCTGTATCCATAACAAGCTAAGGATCTGTAACTTTTACAGTAATTGAATTATAGCATTGTACCAACTACCAGTGGAATTGGCAGCAGTTGGAGTGAAAAAACTGAAAAAACTGAGATATGTGTATATATATATGTGTGTGTGTGTGTGTGTGTGTGTGTAATAATAGTACTGGAGTAAAAGCGCATTTCATCGGTAGCATTAAATTCTCCAGCACAACTATTCATGTAAAAAGGTGTCGGATAACTGCTATCGTACCAAGTTTTTTAATTTACTATTAATTAGACAAATTGTACCTGAACTCGCATTTATGTGATTAGGGTTGTTACACCTATTATAATTCAAAGCGTTAGGGCACATAATTATGCCGAAAAACTTCAAAAGAAGGTGGTTTTGAGACATGGTTTCCTACATATGTTTGTGAGGGAAAACGGGGCAACGTTTTCTTCTACGTGCATGATGTCAAGATATAGATGCTACGTATAAGTTTGGCAAACTTATAAGCATTGAAAGTAGGTGTAATTACCTCAAAACGCTTGATGTTTGGCTCGATTACAAGGATATTTGTTGTGATATGGAAAATTATAGTATATAATATCCCTGTTCTTAGTAAATATTTACTGGAGTTTGTATAGTATTACAATTAGATCCCATAAAAATATAAGTATATTAGACTAATGGGAGGTCTTGTATTGTTTAGCCAATACATTACGTTTTTAGAGGTTTTATTGAAATGTTATACAAATTCTGTTGAATTCTTTGTTAATTGAACTAATTTTAGGGAATGATATTGTATTTTTCGTGTATCACAATAAATTCTTATGTAATTAGACCATTGTATTCCCAAGAGGTGCTGAGGTTATTATTAATCCTTGAAAGTAACATGTAGTAGGACCGAATTAATTAATTTTGTAGATTAACTTTTCTCAATTACTTCTCATCTAAACTTATCAACTGCCAAACTTGTCACCAGCACATTATAAATTCCTATTCATTCTCTCTTTTCTTTTCTCTAATTAGTACATCTCCTCATAATTACTTGCAACTAAGATCTTGATAAATTATTTTACATTTAGTATATGACATTGTTATACGACCCGAAAGAATTCATAACTTTGTACAAGCAAACCAATTTTATATGATTTTTCATAATACATTATTCTATATAAGGAAGTCGATGAGATGAAGTTTGTATATAAGCTCATTTTCCTTACTCAGAGACAAAATTCTTTATCATTATACATTTACTAGGATATAATATCTTAATGCAATTGAATTTTATATTTTACATTGAATTTAATCAATGTTAGATATATATATATATATATATATGTATATTTATTTGCCCCTCAATCTTTTTATCTCAATAATTTTGGTTTACCACCCCATTACTTTTCCACAATGTTACGTGATAAATATGATGGGCTTTTACATAAATGCTCCTAAAAATCAAAGGAAGTTACCAAGCAATCCTTTGATTTGGATCCGCATCGTTGGATATGAGTTGAGGTGAGATCTAGGCCAACCTAATCCTAACTATCAGACAGGAGGCGTCCAACGAAGATACACAACACTTCAGAAGAACTTGCGTTGATGATTGTACAATGAGGTCTCAAATAAATCCTTTAAATATTAATATCCCATGAAACCCTAATTAGTTTAACCATTTTATCTATTTTGAACTATATCATATATAGTTCATTCAACTTCATATCCAGCAATTTTCTGATTTTATCATTAGTAGATTTTTGTTAGGATCAATTCTATTGAACCTAATATGTTCTTTATTTCCAACATTAAGCTCTTTACAAGCTGTATGCCAATAAACAATGCATGATACATCCTTTCAAATTTAACAAATAAACTGACATGAATAAAACCTATGATCTGATTTCGATCACATATAATTCCCTTTTCCAATGATTTCTAGTTATATGTTGCTATACACTGGGGTATTTATTTTTCCTTTTAAATTAAATTATTAGTGGAAAATTAAATGGCAACAAAAGAGTTTCATATTTAAAAAGAAAAAGAAAAAGAAAAAGAGGGACTTAAAGTAAAGAAGGCCCAATAGGCACGCGCCAAGCTAAGTTGACAGCTACGAGACAACAAATGGGGCCGAGGCTGGTTCTTTTTTGTTATAAAAATTGTGGTTTGGGTAGTTGGCTCGTTCAAAGCCAAGAACACGTGTCACGTGATGACTGGAGATGAGGCTCGGTGTTTAACCCCCGTGCA